>JBAMBO010002804.1:0-38877 GCA_037044535.1 Lordiphosa magnipectinata
GGATGGTCACCCTGTTTTAGTTATGTTCCACACTTACAAGAAATAAATAGAAAATTTCTGGCAGGAATCTTCCGCAGTGCTGGATACAAGCCTTTAAGCTTGGTACGGAGTTACTTGCGAAATGTGTGCGAAATCTCTGCACATTATTTCGTCGATAGCAAGTGCGAAATAGTGCACTCATCTCTAGTTGGTTTATTTGCAAATTTGACTTGGCGGGAAAATTTAAATTAATTAACAGCGAATAGTTATGGTGGCCTCCAATGCAGTGTGGGCAAAAAGTCCGAAATTTTTGCATAAAGTCTAATTTTAAGGCTAGAGCGTTCAAATTTGGCACAAACATGTAAAATATTAATATAGAATTTCGGTTTATTTCTGTTTTGCAATAAAACTACTCCTTCAAACAATCCGCCCACACCCAAGTAAAAAAAATTAATTTTTGCTATTAATTTATAATTTTATTTACAGATAGGTTTAATCTTCTTCATCATCTAAGTCAATTTCTAGATAATCATCAGAATCATCAGCGGAGTCCAAATCTTTATTTTCTATTTCTGACGTGATTGTTTCATAGTTCGGGGGAGGTGGGCATTTTAAAAGATTTATTACTTCTGCCGGGAGGGGGTTTTTTTTTTTAAATTTCTTTTGCCTTTCATTTAAGCAAATTCTGGATATTAATGGATCGGAAGAATCCATAGCTCTATAAAAAACATCAGTCATAATGTTTAAGCCGCAATTTTTTCGGGCATGTGACTTCCTATCGTTTTTATAGTACCTGTTCCTTGCTTCTTAAGCATTTTCTCCTAAACATCCAACCGGAACCAAAGAGGAGTTTATTATTTGCCAGCCGTGTATTAATATTTTATGTACCGTCGGTGACATTGGATACCAAGGAGAAGTATTAACATATAATAAAAATGTATCCTCACAAAATGCTTTGAATTTATCATCAACAGAATGCTCGCTTGAAATTGTGATCAAAACTACATACAAATTGTATAAAATGTTTTGATCAAAGCTTGTAATTGAGGAAAATAATTGGTAATTCGCGAATGCTCTTCTAGCCAGGAAATGATTTCCATCATTACTATTTCCACTTCCGTTTTGTTTGGGAATGCTTACATGTAGACCCATTTTTGTCCACATCATTTCCTGTATTTCCTTTTTCCGAGCCATCATTTCGATTTTGTTAGACTGGGTGATGTGCCACTTTTGAATTTTAAGCCTATAAGACACGTTCAATACAAATTCAAAAAGTTAAATCCAGGCATGCAATGGACTGACACCATATTTTAGAGTCGCTGGCCTTGGCTTAAAAACTTCGGAGTGAAAATCAATGGTCTCATGGAGTTTTTTAGGTTTGACCACACATATTGGGCAGCACTGAGTTGATGACGTACCAGTTAAAGCGTTAAGTACTTTACCATCAATAAGTGTCATTTGTGGTTCATTATATGAAATCCTTCAAACCGGCGACTTGCATATCCAAACATTCTTTTTCTCTTAATATTTTCTCATGGCTTTCCTTTGCGTACTCGATTTTAAGTGGCCTGCAGAACCTAACAGATTGTGGAGCTCTGTTATTCCAAATAATTCGTTGATTTGCATCTATTAATTTTAATGGTATCATAGTGCTGACAAAAAGGGATAGATCCAGGGAAGCAGGTTCTTCTGATCGAAACTTCTGCTTATATAAGCTTTGGCCAGTAGACCCATCAAATCCGTTGTTTACTATTAATGTGCAACGTGAAACATTTTCCATTTGAGATATAAACTCTTATTGCAGGACCAATATTCTTTCGTCTGTATGGTCCAAAAGGTTTTGCATTGAAACCTGCGCACAATTTTCAGAAATTTCTGTTTGAGTTGGTCTGCAAATCGTTTTAGCTTCTTGAAGTGCTGAATATGGGGGAAAATGTTGCAGCCACGAGCTTTATTAAGATAATGCATATTGATATACTGCTGTTTGGTAAGTCCATTTTCCAACAAAAATGCCAATGCTTCTTCAGGGGTAAGGGGAATAATCACCTGAGATTTCCGGCCTCCTGTCGTGTTCCCTGTCTGTTCTTCCCCGACGACTTTTAATGCGCTAAACAAATCATCCTCTTTAGCCTTCTTCGCAGAAACAGAAGCAGCATGTAATAAGTACTGCGTTGAAAAGTCAGTGTCCGATGCAAGATCATTTGCTAATTTATGTTTCAAACGCATTCCAGCCTGTGTATAGCTTAGCGTTGGGAGATGGATCCGTTAGCTCTTCATCGCCTGCTAAAGCCACCTTGAGTGAGTAACTTTAAACCTTGACCACATACGGTTGCATTTAGGTAAATATTTCTTAATATGCGTGATAAAACTGCAAACTTTTTGCTCAATTTGATTAACGTGTGAGTTGCTTATTTTCATTTTCTCCAACATCCACTTCGTTACGGCAGAGTCGTCGCGTCCATTGTTGTCCCAAACCTCCAGCAGTGTTAAGCGGCGAAACTCATATTCGGCTGCAATATGTCATTTTTGACGAAAACGGGCAAAGACGGGCAAAGAATATTATGAACACCGTATTCTATATACTTTTACGAAAAACATACCAGTTTTAGTTGCTAGCAAGCGCGCGCGGAAAATAAGTTACACACCACAGAACACAATTACATTTGTTAAATTTGAGCTGTAAAAATACTCCAACAACAATTGACGATACACGACAAAACATACAGAACATATAAAAACTAACATACAACGTTGAATCTACATAACTGTACGATTATTTGCCATAATTCCAAGTTGTCTTCACTTTAAAGAAAAAGCTACAACAAACGCGCAAAGTTCATCGACATTCACGATTGCATTTCGCTAGGTCAGGCATGCATTTAGTAAGCTGACTTTGTTTGCGCTGCAATTTCAAACCGTACGCTTTAAAAATTTTTTCGGAACTGTTTTATTTTCTCTTGAGTATGCATAATTGGAAAACACATTCAGTTTTGAGTATTTAAAATATTAAAAAAAAATACTTTATGCACAATTTTCGGACTTTTTGCCCATAGTGCAATGATGCAATAGTTGCTTTTATAGCTTTCAGTGATTTGTAAGAAGCGGTAGTTAAGGCAACTAGGGTTCGACCGTGTTTTGTTAATTCTTATTTATAGTAAATATCTAAGAGGTGGCAGATGTAAAAAGTAAAAAAACACTAGCTTACAAAAAAAACGAGAAGGCCAAGCTAACTTCGTCTGTGCCGAAGTTTTTATACCCTTGCAAATGCTGTTTTTGAAATGTCAGAGTTTAAGAACGCTTACATAAAAATCTAAAAAAATTTTAACTAAAACCCATTTTCCGACAGATAATCATCTGATTTCGACCAAATTTCGCGAATCTTTTTGAAAACATATCAAAATATAAAAATCGCCGAGTTTAAGAACGATAAAATTTAAAACAAAAAAGTTAATCTCACAAAGACTCATTTTCCGACCGAACGGTCCTATGGCAGCCTTTTGATATAGTCATCCGATCGACCAAATTTTGCGAGTATATTTGAAAGCATACAGAATTAGTAATCAGTGAGTTTAAAGACGCTAACACTCAAAACAAAAAAAATTTGTTACTAAGAACTATTTTCGACCGATCGGTCCTATGGCAACCATAAGATATAGTCACCCGATGTCGATCAACTTTTTCAAATTAGTTTGAATGCTTTTAATATTTAGAATCACCGACTTAAAGAACGATTTACTTGAAAACAAAAAAGTTTTTTTCACTAAGACCCATTTTCCGACCGATCGGTCCTATGGCAGCTATATGTTATAGTCATCCGACTTTAACCAAAATTTGCAAATCTGTTTGAAAGCATATAATACTAATTATGGCCGAGTTTTATGACGCTAGCATTGCAAACAAAAAAGTTTTTTTCACTAAGACCCATTTTCCGACCGATCGGTCCTATGGCAGCTATATGTTATAGTCATCCGACTTTGACCAAAATTTGCAAATCTGTTTGAAAGCATATAATACTAATTATGGCCGAGTTTTATGACGCTAGCATTGCAAACAAAAAAGTTTTTTTCACTAAGACCCATTTTCCGACCGATCGGTCCTATGGCAGCTATATGTTATAGTCATCTGACTTTGACCAAAATTTGCAAATCTGTTTGAAAGCATATAATATTACTTATGGCCGAGTTTTATGACGATAGCATTGAAAACAAAAAAGTTTTTCTCACTAAGACCCGTGTTTTGACCGATGGTTCCTATGGCAGCTATAAGATATAGTCATCCGATCCGTTTGGTTCCGACATATTAGCAGCGTGCAGTAAAAAGAAGACTCTGTGCAAAATTTCAGCTCGATAGCTTTAAAACTGAGAGACTAGTTTGCGTAGAAACAGACGGACAGACAGACGGACAGACAGACGGACAGACAGACGGACGGACAAAGCTCAATCGACTCATCTCATCGCCCTGATCAAGAATATATATAGTTTATGGGGTCGGTACTGAATATTTCTATGCGTTGCAAACTTCTGGGCAAAATTATAATACCCTTTGCAAGGGTATAAAAAATTAAATGACCCATTTCTACTGAAACTATTTTGAAGTGTAGTTTGGATTGGTGATCTCAAAAATCGATTTCAAAAATTTTTTCATGGCAACGTTTTTAAAATATGAATTTTTTCCATTTTTTCGGTAGGTGCACTTACATTTTATGCCATATCTGAATTCATAATCGTCAGATGGTGTAGCATGATATGAATCGTGCACTGTGGACACGAAGGGGCTGAATCTGGTTGGGCCATGGCATCTCGTTGTTACGACTTGTGGCCACAAAGAAGTCCCAAGTCCGCCCATTGAAAAGTTGTGCAGCTCATCCTTTTAACATACAGAATCGCCGTCGTCCACAAATGAATCACTTTGAGCTGGGCCAAAGTTCCTCATCATCAGCCATCTCATACAAGGAGCTATAGGTTCTGTAACAGAGAATTAACGTCGACAAGTCTGGCAAACAAGACATATGAAGAGGTGACCCCCACTCCACATCGCTGCCTCCTTGAGTTGCGATGGGTACGCCACCATCGCTTCCACTCTTGGCGTGCTTAGCACGCCGGCAACGTAAGCTGTCCTTTAACAAAGCCCAAACCGCGTTGCAATGGTCTCCTAAAAATAAACAAACAATTGTGAACTACATAATTAAACTCAATAATTACCTTATTTACCATCCTTTTCAAGGGCAGCACTTTTACTTTCCCAGATGATTTTTGACAAGCCGCTATCATAATGCTGCCACAGCACAATTTTCTCTTTTATTACATCAATTAGAGCCACCTTCTCCTGCAATGTAAAGTTGCACATATATTACTAATTTTTTCACACCTCGAAACAACGTGACAACGAAAATTATGGTTTACAATGTAAACAAAAAATAACAACCTAACTCTTGATAATTACGCCGCATTCTCACATACGCAATAAAATTAATTTATCAACCGTAAAATCAGAAAACAAAACCCACTGTATTGGTTGGTACTTTGCTTCATTACGCATTGAATCGTTTAAACAATTTGCACGGCTAATTTCAACAAGTTTCACTCATCTAATTTTCCAAGCATTTTGATATGACAATCTTTGTTTGGACATTGCAATGGATTTGTCGAATATAGTTTGAAATAAAATATTTAAAATATTAAGGCAATTGTCCAAAAGAGGAGGTCAGGCTTTAAAGATCAATTTAAGCAACACGCAAACAAGTTTTCAACCATAAATCAAATTTAATCTCTTCAAAATAAACAAAACAAAACTACATATAAAAATGTCCGACAAACCGAAGCGCCCACTCTCCTCCTACATGCTTTGGTTGAAAAGTGCAAGGGAATCAATTAAAAGGGAGAATCCAGGAATGAAAGTCACCGAGGTGGCCAAGCGAGGGGGCGAGATTTGGAGATCGATGGAGGACAAGTCAGAATGGGTTGCCAAGGCCGCCAGGGCAAAGGAAGAGTACGATCGAGCCGTTACAGAATACGAGGCCAATGGTGGCTCCAGTGCTGCCAATGGCAGTGGCACGAACCGTTCAAAGCCCGCGAAAAAACCCTCCAAGACCAAGTAGGATGAATGGGGGATGGAAGAAGCAGAAGAACACCATTCACACATACAACAAACATTACAGGACAAACACAGCAATGAAGGAGTTCTACACCACACAAGCATACAAAATTGATTTATACATAAGAATTTAAGTTTATTTTAGTCATTGTTTCGTTTAAGTATTCATCTCATATAAATATACACACACAAAGAGACAGACAAAGTTGTTAAGAAGGCCATAAAATTTGTAAAATAATCAAAATAGTTTCATCATTTAAAAAGGTTTGGTTCATTGTCTGGTTCAAATGACGCTAAATACCAGTGCTAGAGCGGGCTTAAGGGATTCAATTGTGGATCGGATGTCAGCCTTGGTCTAGTTTTGTCTAGAATCGCCGTCGTCCACAATTGAACCACTTAGAGCTGGGCCAAAGTTCCTCATCACCAGCCCTCTTGTACGAGGAGCTATGGTTTCTGTAAAAGACAGTTCAAAATGGTCAAGTTAATATAAATGACACTAGCACATATAAAACCTTGGAGCAAAAAGTCTGGCAAACGCGAAATTTATGGAGCTTACTCAACTACTGATCAGCGTCTCTCTGAGATGCGTTTGTTTCCACCCATGGCGTGCTTAGCACTCCGGCAGCGTAGGCTGTCCTTCAATGAAGCCCAAGCCGCATTGCAATTATCTAATAGAAAAGCAATCAATTATACATAAAATAATTAAATTGCATAATTACTTTACTTACCAACTTGCCCAAACGCTTTTCTATATTTTTTTCTCATATCGGTTTTCACACTTAGGTTCATTCATTTGAATTTACCGCCCCACACCTGACTACTTATAATATAGTCTACATATATTTCACACCTTCTTAATAATCACTTATCGATAGACTATCTCGTGACACGTTGACATCGGGTGGCAATCGATGATATCGATGTGACTATTTCGCGCTTGAACTCCAGACCAACTCACGAAACAGCAACCTGCGAAATCATTTTTTTTATATGGAGTTTTTGATTTCGCAGCTATTTCGCGGGTATCTACGTACCAAGCTTAAAACAGTAAAGTCTGAATTGTTAGTAAGTAAACCGAAAATGGAAAATATTGGATGTACCTTTAATATACAAGTACACCTGCAGACATTGCTGAAAACACAGATGCACATTCTAATTCACTTAGTTCATTGCTTAAGCTAAGTTTACACATCCAAATAATTTGGAGAAATTTTGATAATAATAGCTATGATTAAAGATTTTACAGGATTAAAAACTTAAAATATGGTTCCATATGCAAATAATTTGATCAAATATGACTGGAAAGTTCCACAATTTGGCCTATATAGCCCAAATTTCATAAAAATTTGTCCAAATTATTTGCCTGTGTGAACATAGCTTTCGACCTACTGCTTAATCTCCCATCATAGTAACTATACGTTCCAAAAGAAAACATTCTCCTCCTGTGTAATATTCTTGCTTTAATTTTTGAAATTGACTCCCAATAAACAAAACAATAATCAGCCGAGTGCAGAGGTGCTGCCATCCTAGTACTTTTCCAGCCCTCCCGGTGTGACCGTGGCGCCAATGCCCGAATTTATAATCAACCTACTTAAGACAACCAATTGCACAAAGACCACCTAGTTGCGAAATCTAGGTGGATTTCGACTTGTGCAAAAACAGGAACATGAGAAAACGGCCCTAAGTGTGGAAATTAGCTCTGACACTTTATTAAAAAGTGAAAACGAAGTCGATTCATATTTCGCGCACTTGCTGCAACATTGTCATACCTCAAAATATTCGATTTTGTATTCTCTTTGTTAATAATCAATCCAATTCGAAAATATAACGTCTGAACAGTAAGTCGAAGGATCCGACACGATATCGTCTGTGGGACAACTAAGATATGTCGCTCTTGTTAGATCATGAAAATGAATCTGTATGATGAATTAACATATTTCCAGAGATTAAATTATATCATCATAAAAATTGTACACCATATAGAACACAATATGGCGAATATTTCTGCATCATTAACTCAAAAGTCGTGACAGTTTTAAAGTAAGTGAACGATATGTATTTATATGAGAAGAATTGGGACTATACAAATAGTTCAGTATCTTCACAAATCAGTTTAATGGCAGTAAACAAGGTTTTTAAATCGTTAACAAAGATAAAAGTCGACAAAGTGTTCCAAATTTTAAGAGCTATCAAAAGCTCTGCTGGCTGTTCCAACTACCAAAGTAAGCGTAAGCTCTGCTGGAAAATCGGTTGGACGCTTAAACAATAGCCGATACAACAAAATATAATTTTACAAACTTGAAAATATTTTATGAAAACAAGCTACGAATGCAATTGAAAATTGAAGTAAATCGAATACATCCGTATTTGTGTGTTTCTAGATTGCTTATACACTTTGTCAGGTCTTAGGCTGAATTGTCGGAGATATACATACAATGAATCGCAAAAGTGCCGAAGATTATTTGGATCAGGAGCGTGACAAACTATTTCCGCCGAGTATTTCTACTCATTCCTGCAGGACACAGTACCTGACGCCCGATGAAAAGAGGGTAGCTAAGAAAAAGGATCCGGCCTGGTGTCGCCGAACATGATGGTGGTCAGCTCCTGGCATACGTGGATTGACACAATCGAAGAATAACAAAAATGCCGCCCGAAACTGTTGTAAAATTTTTCCAAGTATATCGAACCCTAAACGCGACAAAACCAATATTAACGAATAAATTTTTTGCACTGTTATTAACATCTAAACGTAAATAAAAAAAATTACCATTATAATATAATATTATACCATTTTTACACTGACAGCAGCTTTCATTATGGTTCTTTCATACGAAAGAAGCGCCTAATCCATATTCCCAAAGTTTCTCCATATCTCTATTGTGTTCGGCAAGCGTACGGAGCGCCTTAACATAGACCTTAGCTCATTTAAATAAGTTTAAATCACGCGCGCAATTTTAAACCCATACTGCGCGCGCCCATATCGATAGGCCATCAGCAGTCGATTGTACACGACCTTGTTATCGATAGCGCGCGCTGCCGCAATCAGCTGCGTTCGCTGCCGCTGGCGACTGCGCCGGCAGCCTATAAAAGCAGTGTAAAGCCAAATTCGGACTCTCTTTGTGAGCAGCATCGGTCGAGTCAACACCTTGGACTCCGGATATGCATTCTTCTGCCAATATAAAGCAATGAGGCATTTGTACGACTTACGCATATCTGTTGGTCGAGTTTATTTCGAAAAAAAGTCTAATAGACTTTTTTTTAGAGTATGCTTAAAAAAATTCGTGTATACTCTCAGACTTTATTTACTCGACTGATTTTACAAACTTGTTCATTGACGCTAACTTGGATTCAGCTCCATTTTGTTTCCTATTTATGGTGGCAACAAGCGAGCAACCGATCCACTTGATCAAGTACGACTATTCTGTCTGAGTTGCAGCGAATGTGCACCCGTATTACGATTTCTGCATAATGCACTATGATAACGGCGGTGCCAACGCATGCCAAAAACAAAGCAGTCTCAGTTTTGACTCTTGGATTCCGATTGGCCAAAGCTTGAACAATGTTTTTCTGTTGCGCATCTAGCGTGCTAACGGTATACAAGGAATGCAAGGCCTCTCGCAGCGCTACCACCACTTTGCGTTTCCTTTCCCTGTATTTTTCCAATAAAACCAGCCCACAGTCCTGAATGTGAAAAAGGAATTACATGAAAACAAAGCCAAGCTATTGTACCACACTCACCGTGGCACAGTGCGAGAAGCTCGTGGACAATCCTTTGGCCCACATTCCCAGACATTTGATTACTAAGGCCACCAACGCCACATGCCAGTCCTTGCTAATGACAGTCTTTAAAGCCCTGAGCAAAGCACCATAGTCGCCCTCGCCAGCCTTCAGCTTGGGATGAACAGTAAGCAGCTTCTCCAAAGTTTCTATCATCTCTTCGCCAAAAGTTGAAAGTTTCAACTCGACCGCCGGTGAATCTGCTGGAAACGAATTTATTTAATTTTTGTACGCCGATATGCGAGTATCTCGTCCTTTTGAACCTCGTGTCCAGTCACCTCCTCGATTCTTAATAGTATATCGCTGGAGGCGGCTCCGGTGAATATATTTGGCCGGTTGTATTCGATTGTAGACCATTTTACAGCGAAATATCGTTTAATTACACATATACATAAATAGCTAATTGTAACTAAACAATTTTTAACCATTTGGCTGCAAGTATGACCGTAGATGACAAAATGTGCTTACGGATTTAAGTTTTCGTAAAACGAAATAAAAATCCTCGCAGTTGCACATAAACTAAATGATTTTTCTTTTTTTTTAGATATTTCTTTTTTTGGTGGAAATACTCTTTTATAACTGCCACGTCCCATCAGTAAATTCCCCAGAGAAATATCATGATCCACATTCGGTTAATGAAAGCAAAAGTATTTGCATTTTCTTTGCAATGAGGGCAAGGGCGCGCACAGCGTCGGTTTAGATTATTTGGCAATATATTATTTATAGTTTTTATTGAAATATTTTGGTGTATATTGGACACGCCTTGGATGTGGATCAAAAAATTAATTCCACTGGAATGGGTTGTGTTCCGTGATAGTTCTAGGTGGATTTTCCAATATATTTGTTTGACCAATGTATACATTTAAACTAAACGATCGACATTTAGATGTAATGTAACATGTTGAATTTTCAA
Source organism: Lordiphosa magnipectinata (assembly GCA_037044535.1). Lineage (NCBI taxonomy): Eukaryota > Metazoa > Arthropoda > Insecta > Diptera > Drosophilidae > Lordiphosa > Lordiphosa magnipectinata. Next base: position 10,763 of record JBAMBO010002804.1, read on the forward strand.
TATATTTATATTTCTGTATAAACGTGGCATATACTTCAAGGCCTACTTCTTAGAACGACTAATTACATCACTCACTAAAGAAGTATGTCTCCTTCCGCCCGACCTACGTCCATTCCTTGTTTGCCATTTTATTCAAGCATTTTGGTTCTCTAGCTTGACCTGATGATGAAAGATGATCGGCTCTGTTCCGAATTTCGAGTCGGTTTTCGTGTAAACGTTTGCAAGTGGAATTCCATTTGAACAATTTTAGACGGAAGTTGACTATCATATCTATGGTTACTAGATCCAGTTTGAGGGTAAATCGGAATTGCTTAAGCTGTAGAAACCGATTTCTCAATGTCAAGTGGAATCAATTCGGCAAAAGAGACAACCTAGTCTACTAACAACAGATATTATTCGCACCTTCCGTATCAATTTGTTAATTTTAAAGCGTGGTACGGAGACGCTGACATTTTTGTCGGAGCCCATCTAATTACATAGCTCAGGAAATCCGCTCATGAAAATTGTCAGAGCGAGTACGGAGCAACCAACAATTCGCTCTGACAATGATCATAGAGCTGCCAACTTGATTTTTTAAAAACAGCTGAAAAATTGTCGCAGGGGGGTCTGGAAATTATGAAACTTGTTTGAAAATTGTCAGAGGTACCTTTGAGAATTGAGCACAAAATTTAAAAAATTAAAGCAAAGAAGACCTAAAAACAAAACTACAATTATTTGGACAACTGAGAGGTGGACAAACAAGTGGAGCTAAACAAAGTGGTCGAGTCGCAACCAATTTTATGGAATCTGGCCAATAAAATGAATTTCGATCACTTGTGGCGGAGAATCCTTCTCTGTATGCTTCTCCCGGTATGCCATTCGCCCAATGTATGCACACCACCCGAGTCTCAACCTTCGCAGTCTCCACAGCCAACGGAACGGCCCTACTGCCAACGGCCAAGCAGCCCTAAGCTGAAGTCTCCACAGTCCATTATAGTAGTGGCTCCTTCGGCTTACTGTGGTAGCTTCCGTTGCTACTGTTGTGGCCACCTTTGAATCCGTATTCACCTAGTTTATCCTCCTCTAATTTGCCCGGCGAGTATGATCCGCCTCCAGTCTATGGAGCTGGCTGTGGCTATGAATATTGCCTCTGGTTTATTGAGCGGCCCAGCAGTTTTAATCTCCCGATGCGTTTTGTGTTGTCGTTTTAGCAGTATTTCTAAGTGGCTAAGTTCTGCTCCCGCAGTCCAAAATAAAGGGCTTCTACCGCCCCACACAAAATGCTTTCGTGAAATAGACCATGGCATTAGCACAGACAACTGAATTTCCCTTAGTGACTTCCATTTTCAATTTTATACATTTGAATTTTATTTGAATTAGCCCGCTCATTTTTTATACACACAACAGCTGATTTCAGTCTGTTGCCTGGTCACACTACATTGTCTAAGCTGCTCTGGAAATTATCAAACAATTTCCGCTCCGCAAAAACTGTCAGCGTCTCCGTACTACGCTTAAGAAGTAAAAATAATCAAAATTATTAAATTTGGCAAAGGCGAGACCTTTTCCTGCAAGCTTCGAAAAGCATGCGGCATTTCCGCAAAATGAATTTTTTAACTTTTTTCTTTAATGAGTAACCCGTCGAACTCCCGTCGAGTCCGCGGATGCGGTACTATCAGCCCCGCCTGCACCACCAGGATTTTCCACATTGTCAGGTCGGTGGAAGAGGCCAAGTGGACCGCCGTCCTTATAGTGCATTATGCAGAAATCGGGAATCGGAGTACGTGTGCACATTCGCTGCCCGGAAGCCTGGGATTACTATCCAGGCGTCAGCAGGCCATGATTACAAAAATGATGGAAGAGGCCTACAACAGGGGAGCCGATGCAGAAAGGAAATACCCCAAAATTGTCATTACGTTATAAGAAAGACAAACCATTTAATTTATGTGCTACTGCGAGGAGAGTTTTATTTCGTTATGCTAAAACTTAAGTCCGTAAGCACATTTTATCAACTACGGTCACAGTTGCCGCCAAATATTTAAAAATTGTTTCGTAAATTCGTCACAATTAGCTATATTGGTAACGAGAATTGGCTGTGGCAACCACAGGTGGCCGAACAATGCCGCATTTGCTGGTCCAATATGGCAGCAGCTGGTACCAACACCAACTGGCCAAATATATTCAACTAAGCCGATTCCAACGATTTGCTGTTTATTAGGTTAAACAGGACGAGAATCTACCCGAAAGGATATGCACTTTATGCTTGGCACTTTGAGTTTTACAATCATATGGACAAGCAACCGTTCGAGTGTTCCCTTTATTCTTCAGTTTATACTCCAACTAAAGAAAAAGTATTTGATCTCTCGACCATGGCAACAAATTAATCATTGTGTTACTGACATCGAGGGAGAAAGCAAAAAAATAGTTTTTGTGATACATTTTTCAAATATTTTTGTAAACGGTGAAGCTATATTGTTTTTGTTCAATTATTGCACCATGTACAAAGCCAGACACACGAAAATATTTCAATAAGGAAATATAAATAAGCAACTCAGACAGAATAGTCGTACTTAATCAAGTGGATCGGTTGCTCTATCGGACAGGCAGTGCTCAGGGTTTCTCCACAGAATAAAAGATACCTCAAATGGTATTACGTTAAAAAAGGAAAATCCACTTAATTTATGGCCTACTGCAAGCAGAGTGTTAACAATAGTTGGCCCTGTACCGAATTCAGAGTCGGTTTCCGTGTAATCGTATTTTCTTATTTAAGCGTGGTTCGGAGACGCTGACAATTTTATCGGAGCGGAAATGGTTTGATAATTTCCAGAGCCGCTCTGACAATGTGACCAGGCAACAGCCAGAAATCAGCTGTTGTGTGTTTAAAAAATAGGCGGGCTAATTCAAATAAAATAAAAGAGAAAAATTCAGCTGTCTGTGCTAATGACATGGTCTATTTCATGGAAGCATTTTGTGTGGGGAGGTAGAAGCCGTGCTCTTTATTTTGGGCTGCGGGAGCAGAACTTAGCCACTTAGACATACTGTTATAACGACAACACAAAACGCATCGGGAGATTAAAACTGCTGGGCCGCTCAATAAACCAGAGGTAATGTTCATAGCCACAGCCAGCTCCATAGACTGGAGGCGGATCATACTCGCCGGGCGAATTAGAGGAGGATAAACTAGGTGAATACGGATTTAAAGGTGGCCACAACAGTAGCAACGGAAGCTACCACAGTAAGCCGAAGGAGCCACTACTATAATGGATTGTGGAGACTTCAGCTTAGGGCTGCTTGGCCGTTGGCAGTAGGGCCGTTCCGTGGGCTATGAAGACTGCGAAGGTTGAGACTCGGGTGGTGTACATACATTGGGCAAATGGCATACCGGGAGAAGCATACAGAGAAGGATTCTCCGCCACAAGTGATGCAGCTGCGGGTATCGAATTGCATTTTATTGGCCAGATTCCATAAAAATGGTTGCGACTCGACCACTTTGAATAGCACCACATGTTTGTCCACCTCTCAGTTGTCTAAATAATTGTAGTTTTTTGTTTTGGTCTTTTTTGCTTTAATTGTGTAAATTTTGTGCTCAATTCTCAAAGGCACCTCTGAGAATTATCAAACAAGTTTTATAATTTCGAGGCCCCCCTGCGACAATTTAACAGCTATTTTAAAAAAATCGAGTTGGCAGCTCCATGCACACGGTCAGAGCGAATTGTTGGTTGCTCCGTACTCGCTCTAACAATGCGAGATTTCAAGAGCGGATTTCATAAGCAATGTAATTAAATGGGCTCCGACAAAATTGTCAGCGTCTCCGTACCACGCTTATATGACGAATATCGGTCCGGCATTTCTTGACCAGTTCAGTTTTTTTCACTTTAAAGTTTAAACGTTTCACCTGGACAAAGCCTTGTCTCTGCATTATATTTTTTTAATTTTTATTTCACTTTTGATCTTGAACTTAACGGCGATTCTTCGATAGTGGCCCCATTCTGTTACTTTGGAGTTTGCGTAGCTTGTCTAGCGTGTCTATCTACGCAGTTGGTAGCTAAAGAGTTGGGTTCGGGATCGGGATGGGTCGGGATAGAATAACTGCTTTTAATGGCGAGCATCCGAGCCACTTAAGGGGTGGAGGGGGGTATAAAGCTTTAGAATGTACAACATGTTGACAGTGGTGTTACAAAATTTCAAGTAAATCGGAGCAAAACTGATGATTATACAGCGTTTCACGCGACCGACCCTCATGCTCGATTTTTAAGCCTGTCCGTCATACGCGCGACGGGCCTACCGTTTTCGTAGTTTTTCGTTTGTTTTCGTTCGTTTGTGTTTGGTTTGTGCAGTGTCGCGATAAACTTGTTTATTTAAAGGCCTGTATCCAGCACTGCGAAAAATTCCTACCAGGAATTTGCTAGTTATTTCTTGTGTGTGTGGAACATAACTAAATCAGGGTGACCCCGCACCTAAAAGGTGCGTCCTTGTTTTCCTCAATATAATTTGTTCCACACTGCATCCTACGACATCCCATTGACCTTTGTGCCCATGGAGGGTAACTCTCAGGCCGCCTCAGCAAATTTGGCATAAGTGTCCCCTTGGCACCATCCCCTACCAATCTCTGCTCATAACAAAAACAAAAAAGCATTTCCACAAATTTTCGCTCATCACGTTCAAAATTACTGTAAACAATATATTCCATCAGCTGTTCTCTCGATCCACAAGCGCTATCGATAGGCCAACTATCGATAAGAGACTGTGGGTTTCGTTCATGTTACTGGATACACAAGCGACGAAAAGGTAAACTAAAAATTTCTGGCACAGTTTTTATACTCTGTACCGAAGGTACATAGAGTATATTAAGTTTGTGCAAAAGTATGTAGCAGGGAGAAGGAATCGTTTCCGACCCTATAAAGTATATATATTCTTAATCAGCATCAACAGCCGAGTCGATATAGCCATGTCCGTCTGTCCGTCTGTCTGTCTGTCTGTCTGTCTGTCTGTCTGTCTGTCTGTCTGTCTGTCTGTCTGTCTGTCTGTCTGTCCGTCCGTATGAACGAAGAGATCTCAGAGATGGTAAGAGATAGAGGTTTGACATGTATGGGACATATATTTCTCATACCTGCAGGCAGATCAAGCTTATTTTCAATTTTTGCCACGCTCCCTCCCGCCCCCGCAATTTGGAAAAAACTTCATATCTCCTACAGTTTTGGAGATAGATTGTTCGTTTTATCGATTTGCTGAAGGAATGATAAAGATCGGATGAACGATACTCAAGTTATGGGCAAAAAACGGCCAGTTAACACCACCCACCCCCCCCACCAACTACCACAGCAACATACCCTAACCGTTCAACACAGGCAATCTTAGTGCGAGAGAGAAAGAGAGAGAGAGAGAGAAAAACTTAGAGAAGTGCGCGGGATGTTAACTGGCCGTTTGACTCCTGAGCAAATGCGAGTGTAAGGGTACAGAGTATGTTATAGTCGGGCTTGACCGACTTTCTTTCTTGTTTTTCTATGATGTTTGCCAGAAATTGTTTGTTTCCGCGGTGCTGTTACAGCACTGCTGTATACCCGGCTTTCACCTAAATTTTTTTTTAGCGAAAATCGCATTTTCACTTCGAAATGCTGCCAAAAATAATAAAAATCGAAAATATCACCTTTTAAACGCACATCGACTTTTTTGTTTCAGATAATCCGGTGACGAGCAAGGATGTTCACCGCACATCACCTTTTTTTTCAAGGAGCCTCCGGAGACTCGCTGTCACGGACTTATAAATTGATATTTTCAATTGAATTTTTTGTGTCAAAGATACTTCAGATGTTGTACTATAACGTGTATATATTAAAACAAGAAATAAAGTCGGTCAAGCCCGACTATAACATACTCTGCACCCTTAATGTCGCAGCTCGCATTTGGTCACGAGTCAAACGGCCAGTTAACACACAACGCACAACGCGGTGCGCTCTCTAAGTCTCTCTCTCTCTCTCTCTCTCTCTCTCTCTCTCACTAAGATTGCTTCTGTTGAACGCAATGCAGTGGTTATGGGTGGTGGTGGGTGGGGGGTGTTAACTGGCCGTTTTTTGCTCATAACTTGAGTATTGTTCATCCGATCTTTATCATTCCATCAGCAAATCGATAAATAAATTTGATTACTAGATATCTCTAGAAGGTACGAACCATCTATCATCAAAACTGTTGAAGATACTCGTTTTTCCCAAATTGGGGGGGCGAGAGGGTGCGTGTCAAAAATTGAAAATAAACTTGATCTGCGATCTGAGATCTCTTCGTTCATACGGACGGACGGACAGACGGACAGACAGACAGACGGACGGACAGACGGACATGGCTATATCGACTCGGCTGTTGATGCTGATCAAGAATATATATACTTTATAGGGTCGAAAATGATTCCTTCTCCCTGTTACATACTTTTGCACAAACTTAATATACTCTATGTACCTTCGGTACAGAGTATAAAAAACCAACATTTATCACATCTCCAAAAAAATCATGAAAATATGCTTTTTTGCCTTTGAATTTGAATGGTAACATATTGACGCCTCAGATCGATATCGATTATTAATCGATAATAATCTAAGTCTACCCTACACAATGCTCAGGATGGGGTGAGCCGAAAGCGAGCAAACGATAGAAAAGGCCGGCATCATCCGGCTTTGCTCGAAGCGCAAAGGCAAGCCAACGGAATTACTTAGTATCCGTAGCTAGAGAGTGGCAATCGTAATAGCTGGTCCTCCCCAAAGTTGAAATACCCTGCGGAGCATCCGTGCTTCCACCTAGTTCTTGAGTATCCTGGAAAGCCAACTCCTTTCAACAAGGATATAATCAGGGCCAGAGTAGGAGAGCCCGGCAGGAACTCGACATTTAACTTTCTTTTCTCCAACGGGACAGAGCAACCGGGGCGCGAAGCGACACATTGCACTACTTTCTATTTTTTGATATTTCATGATGGCCTACTTCCATTTCCAATTCATCAAATTAACATTGTTGGCTATGATTTTGGCTGTCATACAATTTGTTGGATACCTCCCCTGAGTTGGTTGAGTTGGCCAAAGGCTCAACATCTCTTATTTTTCTTTTTCCCACCTTTTACTTCTTTTTATTTCGAATCGTTCAAATTCAGTTCATCTGAATAAGCTGCAGACTCTTGTTCCCTTTGTGGATCTGGATTTGGTGTAGCGGCATGTAGATTTGGCATAGTCATCAAATCATTGTGAATCTGTTCATCTTGTACCGCGGGCTCCTCTTGAGGCATTGGTCTTATAAAGCCCGAGCGTAGCCTGCCGCTTGGTATTTTCTCATTTACTTGCTTCGTTTTCAAACCATTCAGTATCTCTTTTCAAATTCCTTTTGGACTTAATCTGATTCCGTTGCCTACCGAAAACGCCAAAGATTAGAAGTGTTCATCTTATTCTCTGTCCACTTACCATTTTTTGTGGAGTTTGTTTCCCTTATTTCCAGTTGTTTTTATACTCTGTACCGAAGGTACATAGAGTATATTAAGTTTGTGCAAAAGTATGTAACAGGGAGAAGGAATCGTTTCCGACCCTATAAAGTATATATAATATATTCTTGATCAGCATCAACAGCCGATTCGATATAGCCATGTCCGTCTGTCCGTCTGTCTGACTGTCCGTCCGTATGAACGAAGAGATCTCAGAGATGGTAAGAGATAGAGGTTTGACATGTATGGGGCATATATTTCTTATACTTGCAGGCAGATCAAGTTTATTTTCAATTTTTGCCACGCCCCCTCCCGGCCCCGCAATTTGGAAAAAACCTCATATCTCCTACAGTTTTGAAGATAGATCGTTCGTACCTTCTAGAGATACTTTAAAAACATTACAAATTATTTATCGATTTGCTGAAGGAATGATAAAGATCGGATGAACGATACTCAAGTTATGAGCAAAAAACGGCCAGTAAACACAACACTCCCTCCCACCCATCACCACAGCATTCTATTGAACGGCAATCTTAGTGAGAGAGAGAGAGAGAGAGAGAGAGAGTGAAACTTAGAGATGAGCGCGTATAACTCGTGAGCAAATGCGAGCTGCGACGTTAAGGGTACAGAGTATGTTACAGTCGGGCGTGACCGACTTTCTTTCTTGTTTATTTTGATAAAGATGTGTCAGTTCCGTCAACTTTTGAATCTGGTATTTCTTTTATTATTATTTAAACATAGTTCCCCAACCATAGCCCCTGGGGGACGTGCGTACTCGCCAATTCACAACGAATGCTTGCTGAAGTTATGCATCACTGTGTGCTAACGAGAGACACAGTCACATTTTCGCGCTCTCTTCTTGGGGAACCTTGCACCATGGTGGAATTAACAAGGTGCGTCAGCATCTGTCTGTGAGATAGAAAGAGACGACAGAACATTTGTATGTCTCCCCAGTCGGACTTGACACCATGAAAAAAGATGTGCATCTTTTAACTTCTTTTCCACCGAAGAAGTAGTTCCCAAAACTGAAAGTTCCATTCGCTTTTTTAAAGGAGTGAAACCTTCAAAGAATGCTTCTTTGGGATGGTATTTTAGCCTGGGTTTTTGTTGTTGCTTTTAAGTTCGTGAATTGTTCGGGTTTCCTTTCCGATTTATCTTCCTCAAAGAACGGTAACAGAAGTACATCCGTCGGAAGGGAATATTCCATGCATGCGGCGTTCACTACGTAAAGAATGTGTAAACCCATTTTGGATGGCATGAGAAACAGCACGCTAGACACATGGTTTTATATGAAATAAGCATTAACTTCTCGTCGCAAACGAGAAACAACGAGACGCGCAAATTATTTTTCGTACACGCATGGAAATTCCACTGCCTATACAAAGGACGGTTTCATGTTATGTGCCGACTTTAAGCCTTCCAAACACTTGGAAAAAAACGTGCTAGAAAAAACCAGCGTTCGAAAATCGTTCGGGTTTTTCTTTCCATTCTTTCTTGTTGTTTATTTATTTATTTATTTATTTAGAGTTGACAAAAAAAGGCTGTCAACGAAAATTTAAATACGTTACAAAAATTTTTATGAGCTAATGAAGCCTATCAAAGAAAATCTAATAAAATTACAAAATATACTAATAACGACTCCGACACGGTGGGGGAATTTTATTTGCCCGTCCGGCCAGCTATGCCTCTATTCACAGCCAATTGTAGTCAGAGACGTTATTAGAGCTAACAAAAACTTTAATAATATAGAGATCGAGTAGAGGGAGAGAAAGAGAGAGAGAGAGAAAAAAACCAAAACCTACAGTTAAGTAGGAAGAAAGGAGAAAAAAAGGATAATATATTAAATTAAAAAAAAAACTGAGATAGAGAGAAAAATATCTTAAAGTAAACATTAAAAATTAAAAATTTATACGAAAAACTTAAAACTAAATAACCGGAAAATCTCTGACCCGGTGGGGGAGGATTTTTTAGCCAGTCCGACAAGCTATGCCCCTACTCACAGCTGGTAGTGGTCAGAGATTTCCCCGGAGATAATTATAGAGAGACGTTTTTAGAGAGAAGAGAGAGAGATCTGTTGAGAGCAGGTGATAGAAATCATTGTAATTTTGACATAAGACCCGAAAACGATTGTGCTGGGCATAATCAGTTGTGCATCTGGGCAAGATTAAAGGTAAATAGTTTCTAGTTGGCCTAGAAGGAACGGAAAAGTTAAGGCGACCTAAAAGTTCGGTAGAGTCTACATCACTAATGATTAGCTTATGAAGAAAAGAAACGCCTAGGACTGTTCTACGATCAGCTAACGAGGGAAGGTTAATAAGCAAGAGTCTACTGGAGTACGATGGCAGACAAAGGTTAGGGTCCCAATTTAGTCCACGAAGAGCAAAAAGCAAAAATTACTTTTGTACTGATTCGATACGATCGATATGCTTTTTGTATTGCGGACACCAGACGGACGAGCAGTATTCAAGTACAGGACGGACTAGAGCAGTGTACAGGAGCTTTGTGGTGTAAGAATCATTAAATTCCTTCGACCAACGTTTAATGAATCCAAGTACACCATTCGCCCTATTAACAATAGAAGAGATATGAGGATTGAAACTCAATTTGGGGTCAAAAAGATTTCCAAGATCAACGACGGTAGATATTCGTTGCAGGCCAATCGTATAAATAGCCAGCGAAGGTTTGCAACGATGGAAAGTCATAAACATGCACTTGGAGCAGTTAAGGTATAAATGATTAACCAAGCACCAAAACTGCAAGGAGTTTAAATCATCTTGCAATCTAATGGAATGTGTCGGGTCATTGAAAGATAAAATAAGTTTAACGTCATCGGCATACATAAGTATCCGAGAGTAAGATAGTATTGTGGGTAGGTCATTAATAAAAAGAGTAAAAAACAAAGGACCAAGGTGACTACCTTGCGGTACACCGGACGTTACAGAGACGGGCTTTGAAGTGTCTGAACGTAATATAACTTTCTGGGTTCTATTTTTCAAATAGGACGAAATCCAGAGCAGAAAAGAGGCGGGAAATCCTAACCGATCAAGCTTATAGAGGAGAAGATCATGGTTTACAGAGTCAAAAGCCTTACTAAAGTCGGTGTAAATGACATCGGTTTGCTTTTTCTTAAGGAACCCATCATTAACCAATGAAGTAAATTCAAGCAAATTGGTCATAGTTGACCGACGCTTAATAAACCCATGCTGGAAAGGTGATAAAATCGATTTGCAATAATGCTGCAAGGTGGAGGTTATAATCTCTTCAAATACTTTAGGAATAGCGGAGAGCTTAGCTATGCCTCTGTAATTGGAAATATCCGATTTTCCACCTTTTTTATGAAGAGGAATGATATAGGACTCTTTCCAAAGAGTTGGAAAGACTGAAGAATCGAGTGATAGATTGAAAATCTTAAGCAAAGGTTTGCATAAGGAACTACAGCACTCTTTAAGAACACAACTAGGAATGTTGTCAGGGCCAGGGGAGTATGAGGATTTTAGAGATTTTAAATGCGAAAGTAGGGAGCTTTCACTAATCGAGGGAACACAAATCGAGTTAGAAGAAGGAATGGTATATGGATAAGAAGTGTTAATAAAGTGGATAGAGGAATACGTTGATTGAAAAAAGTCTGCGAATAGGTCGACGGCAGCAGAATCATTGCCAGCCTTTTGGTCACCCAAAAAAAAAGAAGAAGGTAGCGAAGAAGATCTACGCTTAGAGTTTACAAAGCTATAGAATTGTTTAGGGTCCTCTGCAAATTGAATTTTGCACCGGGCAAGATAATTCTTATAGCACTCAGAGTTAAAAAGTGTAAAGTTGGATTTTGCTATTGAATATTTAGAGAAATCAACAGCCAAGCCAGATCGTTTATACTTTTTGAAGCATCTAGACTTAATATTTTTCAAATTAGAAAGTCTAGGGCAGTACCAAGGAGGATTAAGTGACGCGGGAGAAGCTACGCTATAAGGAACACAGATATCTAAGAGAGAATTAAGGGATTCGTAGAAAAAGGCAAGAGCAAAGTCAAAATCAACCGCATTGAACAGAGGTGACCAGTCTGTTGCACAAAAAAGTTGATTTAATAATGTAAAGTTTCCTTTACGAAAACAACGACGAGGTTTATTAGGAATTTTTATCGTATCAAGAGTACAACCCAGAGAACGGAAGGTTTTAGCCTTCCAAGCACATGAGAAAAGAATGTAGATACGATTTCAAACAGAACAGTGAAAAAATCAGTATGAACAAGAAAGAAAGTCGGTCAAGCCCGACTATAACATACTCTGTACCCTTACACTCGCATTTGCTCAGGAGTCAAACGGCCAGTTAACACCCCGCGCACAACGCGGTGCGCTCTCTAAGTTTCTCTCTCTCTCTCTTCTCTCTCGCACTAAGATTGCCTGTGTTGAACGGTTAGGGTATGTTGCTGTGGTTATTGGTGGGGGGGTGGGTGGGGTTAAGTGGCCGTTTTTTGCCCATAACTTGAGTATCGTTCATCCGATCTTTATCATTCCTTCAGCAAATCGATAAATAATTTTGTTTACAAGGTATCTCTTGAAGGTACGAACGATCTATCTCCAAAACTGTAGGAGATATGAATATGAATTTTTTCCAAATTACGGGGGCGGGAGGGGGCGTGGCAAAAATTGAAAATAAACTTGATCTGCCTGCAAGTATAAGAAATATATGTCCCATACATGTCAAACCTCTATCTCTTACCATCTCTGAGATCTCTTCGTTCATACGGACGGACGGACGGACGGACGGACGGACAGACGGACGGACGGACGAACGGACGGACGGACAGACGGACAGACGGACATGGCTATATCGACTCGGCTGTTGATGATGATCAAGAATATATATACTTTATATGGTCGGAAATGATTCCTTCTGCCTGTTACATACATTTGCACGACTTTAGTATACCCTTTTACTCGACGAGTAACGGGTATAAAAATAGCATTATTTTGAAAACAACCTTCTGCAAAGTCCGACTGGGGATCTGCTTGCTTATTAGTGTTGGGAAAAGGTTGTTCTTTTCACTGAACATGTTCACTTGTTCTTTTTTTCTAAGTGAGTCAACTCACTCAAATTGCTCACTTTTTCAGTTGTTCTTGCGCACGTACTTTTGTTTTGCCGACGGTATTTCTAAGGGGTTGGTTTCGGTTGCACTGACCGCGTTGTTGTTTTTGTTGTACACAGATACGAAATTTGTGTGTGTGTGCGTGTTTTACTCTCGCGTTAACACTCCCGCTCTCTCTCGCGCGATAAGTTCAAAATGTTGACGGTATACTTGTTATAGTTGTACGTACAGCCAAAGACACTACATACATATGTATAGTAGATACCGCAACTCATACAAACTTTTTTATTTTTCGTTTTTGGGATCCAATGTCAGCTCCCAAGAACAATCGTTTTTTGTGTCACATGCGTCATCTGTAATATCAATAAATCTTTGGTACAGCCCACAGAACAACACTTAGAGTAAGCTCACAGAGCGAGACACACAAAAAAACTCACACAGCAAAAGAGAGACTGAGCAGCTCAAAGAACACAGAACAACACTTAGAGCAAGACAGAGCAAGCTCACAAAGCGAGACAGACATAACAACTCTCTGAGCAAAAGAGACAGAACAGCTCTTAAGACAACTCAAGAACAAATCAGAGCAAACTCACAGAGCGAGACACAAAGAGACCGAACAGCCCTTAATGCCGTTTTCTCATGTTGCTGTTTTTGTTAATCAAGGTGGATTTGCTGCATTTGCTTTGCTCATGTTCAAGGCTAACCATCTATGTGTTTTTGCAGCAATGTACTTCATTCTCTTTGATTTGAAAACAATTTTTTACATGTCAAACCACATGAAGCATTTTTATACCCTTGCAAAGGGTATTATAATTTTGCCCAGAAGTTTGCAACGCATAGAAATATTCATTTCCGACCCCATAAACTGTATATATTCTTGATCAGGGCGACGAGCTGAGTCGATTGAGCTTTGTCCGTCCGTCTGTCTGTCTGTCCGTCTGTCTGTCTGTCCGTCTGTTTCTACGCAAACTAGTCTCTCAGTTTTAAAGCTATCGAGCTGAAATTTTGCATAGAGTGTTCTTTTTACTGCACGCTGCTAATATGTCGGAACCGACCGGATCGGATGACTATATCTTATAGCTGCCATAGGAACCATCGGTCAAAAAATGGGTCTTAGTGAGAAAAACTTTTTCGTTCTTAATGTTAGCGTTCCCAAACACGGTCATTATTAATATTATATGCTTTCAAACAGATTTGCAAAGTTTAGTCAAAATCAGATGACCATATCTTATAGCTGCCATAGGACCGATCGTTCGGAAAATGGGTCTTACTGAGAAAAACTTCTTTGGTTTCACTGTTAGCGTCCTCAAACTCGTCCCTCATTAATATTATATGCTTTCAAACTAATTTGAAAAATTTAAGCGAAATCAGATGAGTGTATCTTCAGTCTGCCATTGGACTTATCAGTCGGAAAATGAGTCTTAGTGAGAAAAACTTTTTTGTTTTCAATTTTATCGTTCTTAAGCTTGGCGATTGTTAATATGTTTTGTTGTTTGTTGATATGTTTTCAAAAAGATTCGCGAAATTTGGTCGAAATTAGAAGTTCATCTGACTGAAAGATTTTAGTTACAAAAGTTTTTGATTTTTATCTAAGCGTTCTAAAACTCTGTCATTTCAAAAACAGCTTTTGCAAGGGTATAAAAACTTCGGCACAGACGAAGTTAGCTTGGCCTTCTCGTTGTGTATGCGCGCATATGGTCACCCTGAAAAATATTTGAAAACAAAATACAACTGCTGCTAAGAACAGTAAAGTCTGAATTGTTTTTAAGTAAACCAATATAAAATACAATATAAAAATATGAGACGTGCCTTTAATATACAAGAACATCTGCAGACATTGCTTAAAACACAGATGCACATTCTGATTCCCCTAGTTCATTGCTTAAGCTAAGTTTACAATTTGTTTTAATTTGTTTTACGTTTTAATTTGGCTAAATTTTGATAATAATAGCTATGATTAAAGATTTTACAGGATTAAAAACTTAAACTATGGTTCCATAGGCAAATAATTTGATAAAATATGGCCGGAAAGTTACACAATTTGGCCTATATACCCCAATTTTCATGAAAATTTGTCCAAATTATTTGCCTGTGTGAACTTAGCTTTCGACCTATTGCTTAATCTCCCATCATAGTAACATGTCATTCCAAAAAAGAAAACCTTTCTCTTCTCTGTAAAATTCTTGCTTTAATTTTCAAAATTGGAGCGCAAAAAAAAAATAGAATAGAAAAATTCGGCTCGATCGAAGTTTATATACCCTTGTAGCTTATAGTATATAGTAGTAGTAGTAGATTTTTTTTTCAAATTGTTTGCTTGGCATAAGCCGTTTGCACACTTCTATAATATTTTTAAGTATAAGGAGTAAGGAGTTTAAATAATTATAGATTTTATTAAAAATCCTCTGTGACAATTTTGAGCCTACATTTAGGAGCAGCAGAGAGATAAGCAGCAAGCGTAATCCAATTTTCTCCGTTGAGTCGATCTCTAGTTTTTTCCATTGTGAAGAACCTTTCTCCAAAATATTTGTATCGTAGTTCTCCCAGGATTGGGCATTCTGAGAGGAAATGGAAGGCATCCTCCCTGGTGCTCATGTTACAAAGCGTGCACTTCTCGTCGCTTTTATGGGGTCTATAATTGAGTGGCAGCAGCTTGGATCTCGCTTGAAATATTACTTTTATGGCATCCACCGAAAAACACTAGTAGTTCTTCCATTTAGGACTGTCAAATTCAGTGTTTCACACATCTCGATAATATGGCACCCATTCGTGTCCCTTTTCCGATCCTTCGATTCTCTGGTTAAAAGAGCAAAACCATGCGAAATTTTCGGGTCTTCCATAATAATCTGGTTTTCGCCAATTCGCCCGTTTAGATCTCCTGTTTGTTTTCTTCTGTACAGTCCAGCACGTAATTATGCAATTTTTGAAAATCGTGATCCAATGGTTACAGTTTAGATATTGTGGAACTATAAGCCATGTCTGTAACTGCCGTGTAAGTTTTACCGCTGTAACCTCCTCACTGTTGGTATAGCTAAATACATTGGTTAGGGTGTTTTGAATGCCGTACAAACTTCCTTCGCTTGCCTGCCCTCTCGCGCATCGGCGCTTTGCCGGGATCCAAAGTAGGCAGTGTCCAGGAAAGTATGGAGCCAGCTCTTCAAAGTTTCTCTCGATATTTCATGATTGTTCACATAGTTTATAAAATTCTTATATAATAGTTTACTCTTTAAACCTGATATATTATAATCTAAAATTTTTATATTTATTTCGGGATTTCTGCATTTTTTTAGTTTTTTGATCGGCCTTCCACATTTCAAATTTGGTTTTGAGTGTGAAGTTAGCACCGTATAGACTTTGTAGGATCTGTTCTGCTGGATTGTTGTCACTCATGAGCTCGCCAGATCTGTTCCAATAAAACCATTTGTCTTCGATTGCCATCCTGTCATCTCTAACATAAATTCGTTTAGTGGAATTAATAGCAAGTATGTCCTTTCTCAGCGTAAGCATCAACCGTTTCTGCAATTGTCTCCTAGCCGTTAAATCCTTTTCCACGTACACAGTTGTTCCCTTGAGCTGTTTGGATTTCTTCAGGTTAGTTTGTATAGCCGAGGTCGTTGCAAATTCTACCACCACCGTCATCTTCCCGTCTTCATCGGTTAATTTCCTCACATTCTCTATGTGTGCCGGTGCTGGGATTTGAAGTTTGCTTCGTATGGGTGCTTATGCGAGTTCATGCCTCTAAAAATGAGGTTCCTGTGCTTCACGCTCTTTTCTACCTGTTTAAGTCGACGAGATTCGTCTGCTTGTTTTGACCTCAATTCCTGCAGTTCCGCTTTGAGCATTTCATTTTCGTGAGTGAGCTTCTCAACCTTGCTGTGCACTTCGGAGACATCGACGTTGATGCTTTCGATGTCTTCCTTTGTAGCGACTTTTTTAAATTTCTCATCCAGTAGGGAAGACATTACGCACATAAGTTCCGACAGTTCCATATTTCCAACCGTGTGATTCGAGCTCGCTATCCGGTCTTCAGGAGATATATCCTGTAGAAGTCGTTTGGCACCTGTCAATGATGGAATGCTTTGAATAGACGGAGTACTAAGTGCAGTACCTTCAGCATTGTTGGATTTCAGAGGCATTTTCAGTGGAGGAGTACGTTTCATTATCGTGGTCTCTCTAGCTATAATTAAATTAACATGGTCTACCTCAATGTTGCAGCCTAAAAGTATGCACTACAAATTTACAGTGTAGATGGAAACACGAACAGAAGGGGAACTATAGAAAGTTTTGTTTCCGAATTTGTATAGTAGGGCACTATGTGTGGGTGTGGGGTGTTTTGCTTTCTTACTTATTTTCTGTTTTGATTAATTGCCGCTGAGACTCCTGTGGCCGAAATTTAAGGATTTTGTGTCTTGTTTGAGATCCGCTCTGTCCTCGATCAAGCCCGTGTATTTCCAATGCTTGTATATCACCAGCGGCATCTTTAAGCATCAATTTTCAAATTTAGAGCGCGGAGCTTCGGCTTAGGTGATCTTGTTCTTACTAGGGTTACTCTCTTAAATTTAAATGTACCAGGCAGATATCTTAGAACCTTCCAACCCTTTTCCATCCAATTTTCCCGAGCTAATTATTCCCTTAATAAACCTATCTCTGGAACTATTATAAACTGTAACTCTCTACCCGTTAGCATGCGATTTGAATTCGTCTCCAATAAATCGGCAATCAAAATTTTGTTACCTGAATACTTTTCTTCTTTTAGAAACTAATTTAAGTTAAAAATAGAATAACCAGTTAAGAGCTTTGTTCAAATAAATCCACAACAGACCAGATATTCACATTACGACAAACCTTAGAGAAGACCTATGAGAGAGGTATCAAAACCTTCCATCAGCCTTCGACAGACATCATCAGATAAGGTCAAGGTTCTTTGAAGCCCTGTCTACCTTTGGTATACCAGCAAAGTACGTTCGACTTTGCTTGATGACATTTGAGAAGCACTCAAAGCACCGTCAAAATAGGAAAGAACCTTTCCGAACCAAAAAAAAGTTTTAGGCAGGGTGATATTCTATCGTGTGACTTCTTTAATCTGCTGATGGAGTATATGCTGCGGATCGGGCACATTTCTTCGTAAGGATGTTACTCGCTTACGCCGATGATAATTGTGTATTACTTAGAGCTGTGTTAGGTGGGCATATTAGGGCTATATACTTCTATTAGCCAGGTCACTACGGTGGATCCTTTGAAGTCACCTTCTAGCCCTGATTCCATGTATTCGTCTCCTTCAGCGGAGCCATCTGGCGAGGTTGTTTGCGTGGCCCGCTACTTTGTCGAGGTAGGACTCCGATTATGGGCTCTTGAACGTATGTACCACTCAGCTTCTGCAAGTCTTCTGAGTATTTTGTACTAAAAGACCCTTTTCTTGTTTAGGAGGGTTTTTGCAGCAATGCTATACACCGAAGCCGTACCTCCAGATCGATGCAACGATGAACTTAAAGATAAAGACCTGACTTTTAAGCAAAAGTTTGTTGTTGGCATTAAGGAGCCAGACCATACTTATCGCCTTGTTTCAGCGCGCTTTTGCGTGAAGGTGAGTCGCTTGTCCAACGTTACTCCTAGGTACTTGTGTCCTGTTTTATGTCGCCGTGCAGAAATACCCCTGGACTTATCTCTCTTTTGAGTGTATGTGTGACGCAGACGCACTTTTCAGGGTTGACGGAAATGTTCAATCGGCTCTTTCATACTCTTGAAGTGCATCTGTCAAAGGTCGGCAAAGTTTGCAATAAGAAGGTCCTGCTGTTCTTCCAAGAGTATGTCGAGAGCAGTGGGCATGTCTAAGCTGAATAGGCTGTATAGGGTTGGCCCTAGAACCCTACCTTGAGGTACTCCTGCTCGAATACTCTTCTTCTGGAATGCCAGGCCATCCTGGACTATTCTGAAGGTACTGTCGGTAAGAAATGATCTGACCATTAATTAGATTTGAGGATTGAGCGTTCCCTTGAGTAAACCGTCGTGCCAGACACGGCCAAATGCCTGTTGGATATCCAAGTACGCTGTCACAACGTACTCTTTGGCGTGGAATTCTTCGAGGACGAAGTTTTCCCCTCTGTGTAGCTGTTCGAAAGCCAAACTTGAGTTTTACTGCTGGAGTTACCAGTATTCTTCGCAGAAGACACCTATAATTCATACAGTAGGAGGAGGACGCCCACCTGTTTGGACTTTTTCCTGTATAAGGGGTTACCAGGACACTTTATAGCAGTCCATGAGGAATACGTTCTTTCCTCTGATCAACTTCCCATCGTGGCAACTCTGGGTCTTAGTCCGACCAAAAACAGGATTATCCTCCCAGGAGCTGACCTAAAAAGGTTTCAGGGTGAGTTATACCTCAACATGAAGATCATGACCACTCAAGACGTTGACGATACCATTGAGTTATTTATGAGCAAGAACCAAACTGCCGCTGCGAATGCTGCTCCAACAAACACACTCCCCACACGTACAACTCGTGGAAACATAGTATTGACGCCAGCGCTCAAAAACTGCCTGAGAGGGGAATATATCCGAACCTATGATCCTGACATAGATTGGATAAACAGAAGCACAGTGAACCGCGTCAAAAAGTCCTTGCTACAATCAAAAAGGAGGCCACCGATGAGCTTCTCAAAGATGCCAACCCTAACGAAGACTCCAAGTACGCTCTTTGGAAGCTCACCACGAGGTACAAGAGACACGCTCAACCGGAATTCCTAATCAGAAATCCAATGGAACTTGGGCTTAGCATTCTCAGGACCGCGCTGAAGCATTTGCCTGCAACATCGAGAAAAGGTTCCAGCCCTTTAGGACTGCCTCGAACAATAGACTGCATTGGTTCCCAAACAAACCTCTCACGTCAAAGGTGAAATAGGCTCACTTAAAAACAACAGAACTTCTGGAGAAGACGATTAGAACAATAGGACAATAAAGCTACTGCCACGCAAGGCAATATCGTTCTGGTTACTCATCTATAATGCAGCCCTCTGCATCAGCTACTTCCCCAATGCATGGAAAAGTGCAAAAATAGTGATGCTGCAAACCCGAAAAGCCTCCAGACGAACTGGTATCTTACAGACCCATAAGCCTTCTCCCAGCCTTTGACAAACTGCTGGAGAGATGTCATCTGTAATGAACATTAACAATCAATCTTACTTCATTACAAATATTAGAGTCGCGCGTTACGGTAATTCTTATCGAAGGTAGGTAAAGGTCTTTTAATGTTATACCAAAGCCGCATTTCTTTGAAAAAAAAAAATTATATATAAATTTCTATGACAAATCTTGCCACAAGTAGGCCTTGTCTAGCCCATTTTAAGCAATAAGAATTTACTTGCTGCAGCTCGCCGCTTTGTTAGATTAGTTGAGTTCGACGAGTCGAGTGGAACACATCTCACTTTTTATTTCCTTGTTTCTGGATTTCCATTTATTCTTCTTTGAAAAACCATAAATATATAAAATTGGAAATTTAATTTGGCGCATTGCTTTTCCCGCTTTCGGGAAACTTCTACATTTTATTTTTCTTATTTCCAAATACCAACATATTACGATGCAAGAGCAATGCAAATACTCGAGATTGTTTCCCATTAGTAGTGCTCCATGAGTCGACTGGATCACATCTTACTGTTTCTTTCTTTGAACCTTGAACCTTTTTTTTCAAAAGTGGATGCAAAGGGCACTATGACTCCATTCATGCAGGGCATCTAACCAAAGACATTAGAACTCACACAGATGCGTTTTGCGCAGTACAAACATTTGTAGGGTGGTTCCGATTCCCACTTTGGAAAAATAGTTCTTAACATCTTTCTTAATTCTGGAAAATTTCCACATTTTAATTTCTTATTATTCTTATTATTTCTATTATATAATTACTTCGTGCATAATATTTGGCCAACGCTTTAATGTCTTTGAGCAGTACGAACATTTGTAGGGTGGTTCCGATTCCCACTTTGGAAAAATAGTTCTTAACATGGTTCTTAATTCTGGAAAATTTCCACATTTGAATTTTGATATTATTCTTATTATTTCTATTATTATATAATTTCTTCGTGCATAATATTGGGCCAACGCTTTAAAGTCTTTGAGCAGTACGAACATTTGTAGGTGGTCCCAATTCCCACTTTGGAAAAATAGTTCTTAACATCGTTCTTAATTCTGGAAAATTTCCACATTTCAATTTCTTATTATTCTTATTATTTCTATTATTATATAATTACTTCGTGCATAATATTGGGCCAACCTTTAAAGTCTTTGAGCAGTACGAACACTCGAAGGGTGGTTCCGATTCCCACTTTGGAGCTCTTAACATCTTTCTTAATTCTGGAAAATTTCCACATTTTAATTTCTTATTATTCTTATTATTTCTATTATATAATTACTTCGTGCATAATATTGGGCCAACGCTTTAAAGTCTTTGAGCAGTACGAACATTTGTAGGGTGGTCCCAATTCCCACTTTGAAAAATAGTTCTTAACATCGTTCTTAATTCTGGAAAATTTCCACATTTTAATTTTTATTATTCTTATTATTTCTATTATTATATAATTACTTGTGCATAATATTGGGCCAACGCTTTAAAGTCTTTAGAGTACGAACATTTGTAGGGTGGTCCCAATTCCCACCTTGGAAAAATAGTTCTTAACATCGTTCTTAATTCTGGAAAATTTCCACATTTTAATTTCTTATTATTCTTATTTCTATTATTATATAATTACTTCGTGCATAATATTGGGCCAACGCTTTAAAGTCTTTGAGCAGTACGAACACTCGAAGGGTGGTTCCGATTCCCACTTTGGAGCTCTTAACATCTTTCTTAATTCTGGAAAATTTCCACATTTTAATTTCTTATTATTCTTATTATTTCTATTATTATATAATTACTTCGTGCATAATATTGGGCCAACGCTTTAAAGTCTTTGAGCAGTACGAACACTCGAAGGGTGGTTCCGATTCCCACTTTGGAGCTCTTAACATCGTTCTTAATTCTGGAAAATTTCCACATTTTAATTTCTTATTATTCTTATTATTTCTATTATTATATAATTACTTCGTGCATAATATTGGGCCAACGCTTTAAAGTCTTTGAGCAGTACGAACACTCGAAGGGTGGTTCCGATTCCCACTTTGGAGCTCTTAACATCTTTCTTAATTCTGGAAAATTTCCACATTTTAATTTCTTATTATTCTTATTATTTCTATTATTATATAATTACTTCGTGCATAATATTGGGCCAACGCTTTAAAGTCTTTGAGCAGTACGAACACTCGAAGGGTGGTTCCGATTCCCACTTTGGAGCTCTTAACATCTTTCTCAATTCTGGAAAATTTCCACATTTTAATTTCTTATTATTCTTATTATTTCTATTATTATATAATTACTTCGTGCATAATATTGGGCCAACGCTTTAAAGTCTTTGAGCATTACGAACACTTGTAGGGTGGTTCCAATTCCCGCTATGGGAAAATCTGCCGTAAAATCTTACTTATGATTAGAAAAAGCATTCGCTTTTTGTAGGATGAAAACTTAACTTTAATTTCTTTTTCTGCTTTCGGGAAATTTCCGAACAGTATCTTCGAAATTGCACTGAATTTTTAGATTTTTTGACACCGTATCAAAGGCTAAGTAGAATGAAACCTGTTTATTGGGACTAAAATTTCATTAAGTATCCAATTTTTTTTTTAAGTTTTATTGACTTTGGTACACTGAATGCCGTTCGATTGTAGTTTTCGCATAATGTCGATGGTTTGCTTTGGATCTATATTTTAACTGGCATCTAGCCGGGTATTTTCACGTTTCACTCAGTTTGTTGAGTATTTGATGGGTATCATCAATGGGTATGCTCACCATGGCAAGTGGAAGGCGCCAGCACCACCTCTTTGTTCGTTTTAGCAGTGGGCAGTGTGGATTATGAAGCTGGATTTAAATTAATTAAAATTTTAAAATTCAATCAAAAAGAACCATAAATGACCGTTTATTAACTTCTGCTATCGAAGAAAATTAATTGCCGAATTGTTGGAGAGGAATTCAACCACAAAAGTAGAGTATTTTTGCTTTAATTACTTCGTGCTACATTCGTGCCGGGTAGGTAGGTAGTTCCGGCTGGCCCATTGTAGGGGCCACACAAAGACCTTACGGTCCTTAGTGAGGCCGAGTGGTTTTTCTTGGTACCATTTGAAATTCAAGAGGATCTTTGACGTTTTGACAAATGCCAATAGTTGTTTGGGAGACTTCCTAGCCGCTTTTTCAAGAGAGGTGAGACTTGGGGAGGGCAGATGTCTTAATATTGTCGTAGCAATCGCTGGGCAGCTGCAGATGAGGTGTTCCAGAGTTTCTACAACTCCAGGTTCCTTACATTTCCTGCAGGTGTCCGCTAACGTGATGCCTAGCTTTTTCGCGTTAGCAGCTGCTAGGCAGTGACCAGTTAATATGCTTCTAAGCATTCTACAGTATCTTCTTTGGAGCAGTAGCATATTGTGCCTGAGTTTTTTGTCTCTTGTCTTGTACATAATTTTTGAGATTCTGCAGCCGGTTGTGTACTTCCACATTTCCTCTGCTTCTTTCGCCGTCTGTACGGAGATAGATATGTTTAGTGTTGCTTCTTGGCTTAGTACGGTTCCTTTGGAAAGACTCCTGGGGCCATCTGGTCTGTAATAGGTGCGTTGCTTCCTGTGCCAGTCCCGTACGCCAGTCTTCTGGTCCCAGTAGTGCTGATGCGCCTGTGAAGTTGGTTTTTGGGATCATGTAGTCCGTGCTACTGTTGATCACTCTACCCACCATGCTGTGTCCATAGCTTTGTTAGCGCCATTGTACCTGCCGCACAAAGACGTACCTGCCGCACAAAGACGTCGGGCCGTCTTTTGCGCAAGGAGGCGTGCTTGGATGTCCAGGGGGTTGACTCCTCGGATTTGCTCTAATGCTCTTTTTGGAGTGGACCTTAGCGCCCCCGTTATGCAAACTAATGCCTGCCGCTGTTTATAAAATGGAATACCACCAAAATATAAAATGATATTTAAATCTGCAACATTCATTACACATAAAAGAATAGTTGGTTGAAAGCAACGAATAGGACTAATGTATTTACTTACTTTGTTAACCCCTATTTACGCCGCCCTGCACGAAGTTTTTTATTCAAGGCCTATTCTCAGATGAGATACAAATTTAGATCGGCACTATATTTCATATAAATAGCACTGCCGTTCAAAAGCAATCAGATTTCAAACTGTTCAAAATTGTTTCTAGTTATGTGTAGTATCGTGCCGAAATAAATTTTAATCTTATCTCAGAATAGGCCTTTAAAGGTGAAAGTAACTTTTCTTGGGTAACTAGGATCCAGTAAACAATTCTACCTATGATAGTTTCGCTAGGTGAGACTGTTTAATTACTCGAAAAGACACTTTCGCAGGTGTTCTAAAGTCTTCTATTGCTACTTTTTTTGCACGGGTTGACTTATTACGGACTATTTTCGACCTTTCCTTAAAATAATGCTTACGTCTATTTATTTAAATTTTTTTTTCTTTTTTTTTGCAACATGTGTCTTTGTGCAAGGTTTTTTCAACCCCCACCTGAAGGCAACCTGCCAGGTGCGGGTGGCCTCAAAATTTGATATTGCAAAAGTCAATAAAATTTGCTTTAGTATAATGTTATGGCTTAAAAAATTGCGATTTCCAACTAGGCAATTAAGCATATCGAATAACAGCAGCATTTAATGGGTTAGAATAAGACTTTGTTAAAATAAGATTATTCTTTAAGATTATCTTCTAGGTTCATGTATGTATGTACTAATTTTGCATAGTTCTATTATAAAAAATTAATATTTATATTATCATAAGTGCCGAACTTGAAGCACTCAAAAAATTTTGTGGGCAAAAATATCGTATGTGGGGAAAATGATCAGTTTTTTACAGGGACCGTAACGATTATGAGTTCTATTATAAAAGATCTATCTGTAATTATTTTTTGATTTTTATTTTATTCCTCAATGATCAAGATTGGTTTTCTAATGTAAATTAATCATGACTTGAGTAAAATAAATGAATCAAAATTTAATGATTATTGTCAGAGTTTTATTTTTTTGCTCAAAATTATTACTCAAACGCAGATTAAGACTAGAGCAAAAGGCATTATGGCAAGTTTGATACATGTCCTTAGTAAGTGAACCAAATCGAATAGAACCCATATTCAAGTTTTCAATAATATGTATGTATAAAATGGCGGCTTACAAAAAATTAGAATCGAAAAGTAGACAAACGATATTTTCTCTCACAGGGGTCAGAAATAGTTCCTTCTCCCTGTTACATACTTTTTGCACAAACTTAAT
The DNA here is from genome assembly GCA_037044535.1 of Lordiphosa magnipectinata. Classification (NCBI taxonomy): domain Eukaryota; kingdom Metazoa; phylum Arthropoda; class Insecta; order Diptera; family Drosophilidae; genus Lordiphosa; species Lordiphosa magnipectinata. Next base: position 35,610 of record JBAMBO010002804.1, read on the forward strand.
ATACTCTGTGTACCTTTGGTATAGAGTATACAAAAAACTGTGCTGAGCACTCGAATAACTTATTAAATGCTAAGTTCAATTTTTAGGCCACTTTGTTGTCTGTCGTTTAAATATGGGGGATGGGCCTGTTAACGATGAGGTGCACACTTATTTTGTAAGTGTGCGGAAAGCTATCTGACCGCCATTCACCTGGAAATGGCCAGAGCGATTCCTCATTTCGTTCAGGTCAAGCAGCTCACAACCTCCAGTCCAGCCAGCAAGCAAAGACCCCTTTGACAGCGAGCTAATGTGAGAAGGTGAAACATGTTTTCTTTTTATACTTTTTTCAACTCGATTTCAATTTTTAGCTTAAACATGTTTTTCTTTGTTTGGAGTGAATTTGTAAACTAAAAGGGTTGACTGTTGGGTTGCTTGTAATGTTTTGAATGGAAAGTTCATTTTACCAAGTGGATGGTCCCTCTATCTCCACTTAGTGCGCGCGCGTAAGGGTAGTTGTTGGGGCTTTTAAAAGTTTCCATTTGTAGTTTAAATTTCTTATTTTTTGTGTGTTATGCCAGCTTTAGTTTTATCTGCAACACCTCTTGCTTGAGACTTTGAGTTAGTTGCTTTTGAAGTTATTTTGATTATTTCTATTTTTTATTTATACGATGACGTTGAAGGTTTACACAGTCTATGAACATAACTATGGGTTCGTCTACAGTGCTTCTTTTCGAATTTCTTTTATTCCTTCAATTCATTACATTCAATTTCACATGAACGCGCTGGACCCCCAATTTTATTATTCTTTTTATTTTTTATTCTTATATTTGAAATCTCGTAAAAAATTTACGTAGGCAATGCCCATAACTATGGGTTCGTCTACTTTGTATCTTTTTTTCTTTCATTCTTCTGAAGAACTGTTGGCTTATTTTGACTTCGCTCTGTCATTTCTTTCATCATGCATGCATGCGCTGGACCCCCAATTTTTTTATTCTTTATTTTAATTCTGGCCCTTCCGCATTGTGTATTTAGCTTCAATTTAGCCCCTTATTATTATACTGCGATACAGGGTGCCTAGGATTCTTCTTCATATTTGTCATCGTGGATCAATGTGGGTTGGGGAATACTTCTTTCATTTCTTGTATATTCCACTATCTGAACCATCTCTGTCTAGTCGATGGACTCAATCTTTTTGATCTGTTATAAAAACGTCAATTAAAACGTCTCTATATAGTATCCATCCTGGAAATCTCTGACCACTCCAGCGCTGTGAGTAGGGGCATAGCTTGCCGGACTGGCTAACAAATCTTCCCCCAACGGTTCAGAGATTTGCCGGTTTATTTTATATTTTAATTCAAGTTTGATACATTTATATATTTAATTATTTTTTTGTTTTCTTTTTTTCTTATGCTTGCCTTTTCTATATTATATATAAAAACCTTCGATCCGGAGTCAATTCATGACAAGCTTTTCGAGCTAGCCGTCGTATCTGATTCTTCTTCAAGCCTTTAAACTGTATTCCATTTAGAAAGCTTATATATTAAATGCTCGAGACTTTGAGTTAGCTGCTTTTGAAGTGTTTTTGCTTATTTTTTATTTATTCTTATATTTATAATCTCTCAGAAAATTGACGTAGGCTATGGCCATTACTATGAGTTCGTCTACTTTGCATTTTTTCTTTCATTCTTCCGAAGAACTGTTGGCTTATTTTGACTTCGCTTTATCATTTCATTCATTTTTGCAAGTATGTGCTGGTGGACCCGCAATTTTGTTATTCTTAATTTTAGTTCTGACCCTTAAATGTATATGTTAACCAACTGACCAGCGATTAGGTCAGATTACGCCATAAGTTTTTAAAAACATTCTGTTTATGAATTTAATATTGCATTTTATATAGACGACTTACAAACAACATTTCCGTCGTACCAGCTTAGCTGTATTCTTATATCTCTTTTCAAAATGGTGAATCCGTTTATTTCTTAATTTCGTTTTTAATGCATGCCAAGGTTTTCGAGCCAGTCCTCGAATTGGATTTTTCTTCAAACGTTTCAACTGTATTCCACTTAGCAAGCTTAAATCTTAAAAAAAGCTTCAAGGGACTTAGGCGCTTCCTTAACAATGGTTAACAATATTAATTTTATGATTTTTTGACTTTCCACATGTTTTCCGATATGTAAATGGCCCAAAGTCTTAAAGGTTGCCAAATATTTATTTGCTTTTTCTATATTTTTTCATTCCTACTTAAGTATAGGTGTTAGGTCTAATAACGTCTCTGACTACAATTGGCTGTTAGTCGGGGCATAGCTGGCCGAGTGGGCAAATAAAATTCCCCCATCGTGTCGGAGTCGTTATTATTTTTTGTTTTACGTGAAAGCTTTTTAGTCTTTATGCCATTTTCGCCGTTTCGGGCCCCAAGTGCTTGTGCTCTGCTCTTCCAAAATTTGATTTCTTTTCGCCGTCACACGGTGCAAGCCCTTATGGGCTGCTCTGAGATCGTGCTCAAACTTATTTTTATGGGATATGATCAACTGATTTGTATTTAGCTCCTCCTGCAGTTTTTTTTTTTGCAATCTGTTGTGCCTTTAATGTGCAAATGAAGCTCTTGCTTGCTGGCTGACAAATAGAGTCGCTTTTTTTACAATACTCTGAATATTTATCCTTCTCCAGCTTCATTTGCTGCAGTTGAGTCGTCAGTTCTATGTTCTTATGCATCTCAACATGCTTAATAGTTCCGGTTAATGTATCCAGATTCTTTTTGCATTTGTACATTAATCAACTTGTCCGATTGTCTCAGTTTATCAGCTCTTTGCAGTTCCTCCAAATGTTGACTATTTCTCTGTGCTAGAAAAGTTGAACTTAGAGATCAGATATGTTTTGATATCTTTAAAAAATAACCTCGACCTTTGAATGGAATATCTGAACACCCCTTTCCGAATTAAAGGAATTAATTTATTGTTTCTTTTTTTTTTATTAAGTTTGCTTTTTTTTTATTTTGATGTATCTGTTTCTTCGGTCTCGTGTATTCAATGCCAATCATGGAAATTGCCAATCATCAAGTAGTCTTATCTGTTTTTTTAGTCAAACCTTTTAACTGTATCACCATCAAGATTTTGTAATCTTTTAAAAATGCTCAAAGTTAGATTGAAGCCGTGAGCGCTTTTTTATTTTGATGATTTTAAATGACAAACCCACGATATCCCAAAGAGTTTTCAATATTATTCTGTCAAAGAGTTGCATTTCGGGTTGATTTTGTCTTATCACTTTCCGAATTAAAGCAATTAAACTAAAT
>JBAMBO010002805.1:0-75567 GCA_037044535.1 Lordiphosa magnipectinata
TTGGTAACTAAAGGTAAATTAAGTATAGCTCCTGTCAATACAGAGAATTAAATAATTATTTTTTTGACCACTACATAGTAACTTTGAGCAAAACGGACCCATTTAAGTCATCGAAGGCTATTGCAGCCGAAATTGGGAATTCAGTTAGTGCTCCAACTATCCGAAGACGACTACAAGATGCCAACCTACCAGGAAGAATTGCCAGAAAAGTCCCACTTATGCGCAAAAAGAATATCACCATGAGGCAAACTTTTGCAAGGGACCACAAAGACGGTAGGATGCACCGGGGAGAAAAAATGGAGAAACATATTATGGAGCGATGAATCCAAGATTAATTTGTTTGGGAATGACTGTGAAAGGAATGTTCGACGCCCTAATGGAAAGGAATTCCATCCACGGTTTACAAAAAAAAACAGTCAAACATGGAGGTGGCAATATAATGGTATGGGGTTGCTTCTCCTGCTACGGCGTAGGTCCAATTTATCAGACTACGAACAAAATAAATGCTGAAGAGTACAAATCCATATTGGAAACAGTTATGGTACCGTATGCTGAGGAAAATATGCCATTACGTTGCGTATTTCAGCAAGAAAATGATCCTAAACACACATCAAGGCTGTTAGCTAAATTTTTCGAGTACCAAAAAGATGACATTCGGAAGTGGCCAAGCCAATCCCCCGACCTTAACCCCATTGAAAACTTGTGGGGAGACCTAAAAAAAGAAATTGGCAAAGCATTCATATTCAAATAAACAAAAATTATGGGAAGGTGGAAGGGAAAAACTGTGGTATGAGACATTAGTAGAGACCTGCCAGGCTCTTATTAAAAGTATGCCAAAAAGAATAGCAGTAGTGGCCAAAAATAGAGGTGGATAGACTGGATACTAAGTTAGGAAATACTAATTTACCTAAAAAAAGAACACAAAATGGAAATTAACATTTTTTTTCTTACCAACACATGAAGTGTACCTATTATTATGATCACACTGAAAACGTATCTGAAACACAAAATGATCTCTTTTCTGTTATATTATTATTCTATGTTACAATTAAGTTTATTTTATTAAAAACAAATAGTTTAAGAACCAATGAGAACAAATTTTAAGTTTGAAACAATGAATAAAACTGTTTTCTGTTACCTTAAAGTCAGAGTTGATGTGTGTACCTATTAATATGATCAGGTGAGTAGTCATCCGATTTTAACCAAATTTTGCAAATCTGTTTAAAAGCATTAAATGTTAATAATGACCGAATTTGGGGATGCTTACATTGAAAACAAAAAAGTTTTTCTCACTAAGACCCATTTTCCGACCGATTGTTCCTAGAGCAGCTATAAGATATAGTCATCCGATTTTGGGTATATCTAAGCAAATCTGTTTAAAAGCATTTAATGTTAAGAATGACCGAATTTGGGGATGCTTACATTGAAAACAAAAAAGTTTTTCGCACTAAGACCCATTTTCCGACCGATTGTTCCTATGGCAGCTATAAGACATAGTCATTCGATTTTACCCAAATTAAGCAAATCTGTTTAAGAGCATTAAACGTTATTAATGGCAGATTTTGGGGATGCTAACATTAAAAACAAAAAAAGTTTTTCTCACTAAGACCCATTTTCCGACCGATTGTTCCTATGACAGCCATAAGATATAGTCATCCGATTTTGAACAAATCTTAAAAAATCTGTTTAAGAGCATTAAATGTTATTAATGGCAGATTTTGGAGATGCTTACATTAAAAACAAAAAAGTTTTTTCACTAAGACCCATTTTACGACCGATTGTTCCTATGGCAGCTATAAGATATAGTCATCCGATTTTGACCAAATTGTGGAAATCTGTTTAAAAGCATTTGATATTTATAATCACCGAGTCTGGGAAAGCTAACATTGAAAACAAAAAAGTTTCTTGAACTAAGACCCATTTTCCGACCGATTGTTCCTATGACAGCTATAAGATATGGGCATCCGATTTTGACCAAATTGTGCAAATCTGTTTAAAAGCATTTGATATTAATAAATACAGAGTCTGGGGAAGCTTACATTGAAAACAAAGAAGTTTATCGAACTAAGACCCATTTTCCGACCGATTGTTCCTATAGCAGCTATAAGATATAGTCATCCGATTTTGATCAAATCTTTGCAAATCTGTTTAAGAGCATTAAATGTTATTAATGGCCGATTTTGGGGACACTAACATGGAAAACAAAAAGTTTTTCTCACTAAGTCCCCTTTTCCGACCGATTGTTCCTATGACAGCTATAAGATATAGTCATCCGATTTTGAACAAATCTTTGCAAATTTGTTTTTAAAGCATTTGATGTTAATAATCACCGCGTCTGGGGAAACTAACATTAAAAACAAAAAAGTTTTCCTCACTAAAACCCATTTTCCGACCTATCGGTCCTATGGCAGCCATAAGATATTGTCATCCGATTTTGACCAAATTTGGGGACACTAACATTGAATACAACAAAGTTTTTCTCAAGATATAGTTATCCGATCCGATCGGTTCCGACATATTAGCAGCGTGCATTGAAAAGAAAAATTCTAGGCAAATTTCAGCTCGATAGCTTTAAAACTGAGAGACTAGTTTGCGTAGTAACACTCAGCTTCGCCCTAAACAAGAACATATATAGTTTAAGGAATCGGAAAACTTATAAACTTCTTATAATACCCTTTGCAAGCAAATACGTATTGTATTTTAAGTAATAACTTTTGTATTTGCATTAAGTATTATTGTTTTGTTTGTACTTAATTTAGGAAGAAACAATCTGTAAGCTTTATTAAACCTAAGGGCAGTGTTTTAGGGATGGGGGTAACTAGATATACAAATCTTGAAGAAGCGAAGCACTTTTACGAACGTTCGACTGACGGACTGAAAAGATCTCTATTTTATTTTTGAAAACGAATCGATCCATTTTGATATCGATTTGGTGTATAGTGGTGGCCTATGCCACCATGCTGGACTGTTTTCATTGTAAAGTTTAAGTGAAATACTTTGACTTTTGGTCGACGAATGTTCCTTTGATTTGGTGCGTGCCATTCTTTATGAACCAATGCAAAGTTTTCCCTATTCTTCAAATTTTGCCTTTCTAAGCAAAGGGATTTTGCGGGCTATCCTGCCAGGTAGCTTTGCACTTCGTATCTTCGTACTTAGTATCAATTGTAAAGTATTGAGTATCGAGAACTGGGTATCAAGTATTGGGTATGCAGTATAAAGTACTAGTATAGAGTCCTGAGTATTTTTCAATCATTTACTCACCTCCACAATACAACGTTGCACACAATCCCTTGTGACACGTTCCAAAACTATACGCTCATCCATGCCCATACCCTCCTCCTCTTCCAGTCTACTTTTTGCCGTAGTTGTTGTTGTCGTCGTCATCGTCATCGTCGTAGCTGATGCACGTCCAATGCTTATGGCTATACCCTCCACAATGCTGGGTGGTGCTGCTGATGCATGCTTATGCCAAATGGCCACCTTCTCCACCACATCGCTATCCAATTTGGGCAACAGGCTCAAGTGATCCGTGGAAACCAGTGTATAATTCATTTGGTGTGGACCAGCATGGGAACGACACACATCACAGCACATCGAGAGTAATATCAAGAGTAGGAGATTTATGATCAAAATAATGGAGATGTCACCGTGTGCCCCCACCTTAATGTTGGCCAATTGATGACCCAGGCGTGTAAGTTGCTGGCGTAAGCCAATTTTGTTGATGCTGGAGGAGGTGGAGGAGGAGGAGGAGGATGAGGCGGCGGCTGATTGCTGCTGCTGCTGCTGCTGAGGCTGGTTTATGTGTGTGGTGTTCATTTTGGTGTTGACATTTACAGCGATTTTCACATTGAAACTGATATTGAGACGCTTCACCGGGGCTGGGGCTGGAGCCGTTGTGGGTAACTTGTTACTGTCTGCATGTTCCTGCTGATGTTGGCGCCAAAACATCGTCATTCAAACACTGCTACTTGACCTCCAGGTTGGCTCTGGGTTAAGTTCTAAATTGTTGTCGTTCGATTTGGTTGTTGTTGTTGTTTTGTTTTGTTTTTATGATAGGTGTGTTTGTGTACTCGTTTGTGTTTTGTTGTTTTGCGTTTAGTATTTGGTATTTACATTTTAGCTTCGCATTTCGCTGAAAGTCAAAAAACGTATTCATTTGAAATGTAAAGTGCAGCCGTTGATTTCCATTTTATGCAAATCAATCAATAAACAAATTAATATACACAATTTCAGAGCGAAAAGTTCATTGGACGTGTGGGGGGGGGGGGGGGACACGAAAAGGGTTGTTTTTTACCTAGTCATTCTGAGCTTCTGAATTTATGTAGAAATTATGAACTAGAGTTTCGTATACGTCGGTAAAACTTAAGGTTCGGCTTGAGAATCGGTTTTTCTATGAGCAGCCAACCTTGGGTTTTGGCTAATTATAATTATAAATTTTATTGCATTTGTTTTGAACTTTGTTATGTGATGCCTCAACCTGACAATGAATTCTAGAAATTATTTGAAACTGATCTGCAGTATATTGAATGAGAAAATTTACCAAGAAACATGGTTAAAAGGGAAATCAGTTTCAATACCTGAGGATCGCAAATAGGTAAGCTGGAAATATTATTATTAATCAATGGAATATTTTCTGAAGCGATTTTTTGCAAAATATGCAAAAAACGTTTTTTTTATGAAATTACATAATGATTCTGTGCTAACAATTTTCTGATTTTGTTGCAAATCTGTTGGAACTTGTAAATTAATGTCATCAATTCAACTTGTAATCAGTTAAAATGCCGAAAATTAGTGATAAAAGCACACTTTTAATTCAAAAATGGCTAAGAGATTTGCCATCAAACTGTTTTGCAATACATATTTACATAACAGGCGCCCGGCGTGCGTTTTATGTATTTATAACACCATAAGAAAAAGTGAAGCTTAATAGACAATTGGCATCTATAAAATTTTCATGAGAATCTAATCTCATTAAATTTTTTTCAAATTTCCCGAGTTTTTGGTCCGTATGATCTTCACCTCCTATTTACCCGTCTATATACCAGCCTTCTTGTCAATAAGAAGAAGAAACCTATTGACCGACACCTCCTATTTACCCGTCTTTAACTGTCAACTATTAAATCTTCGTGATAATCTGTAATCATAAAATTTTGTATATATTCGGATTTTTGGACCGCTACGTTATAATCTAACTTATGCAAAAGTTTTGTAAATTTCGGAACTTTTTAGACCGTTGGATCTAACCATTTACGCGTTTACAATTGCCATCTATCACATCTTAATGATTCTCAAAACTCATAAAATTTAGCAAATTTCGCGAAAAATCTAAGCTCAAATTATGATTTTGAAATTTTTGCGATTTTTTGGACAGTTCGGCTACGCTTCCTATATTTACCCGTCTACTATTGCTGTCAATTAAGTCTTCATAATAATCTTTGGTCATATGAAAGATTGACAAATTTCACGATTCTTTTAACCGTTCGATCTACACCTCCAACTCCTACACCCGTCTACATTGCCATCCATAAAACCTTCATTATAATATTAGGTCATACGAAAAATTTGCAAATCTGGACCTGTTCAATCCACGCCTCTTATTGACCAACGCCTGCGCTTTCGTAAATGCTAAAATGAAATTTTTACAAATTTCGCGGTTTTTGGTCTAAAAGGCTATTCACACTAATAGGCTATTCACACTGAGGCACATCTAACATCTAACATCTTTATCAAAGATGTTCCATAAGATTTTGCCGTGCCAAAATTTTATCATCATTCCAACATCTTTTGGGGATGTTCCTATTTTACTTTGTTCCAATCAAAATTTTCACTATAATTTTTGGTCCACCACTAAAAATTTGCTATTCACTGAGAATCATAAACAATGTCAACGAAAAAGAATGGCAAAATATGTATACATAATTAAAAGAAAATGCCTGACAAGGAAAACGGTACGTTAATATTTAAATTTTTATTCATTTATAAATTGAATAATTTTTGCTTACATTTGCAGTGTGCAACAAAGCAACCGTGAGTCGCCTTGTCTGGACTCTGGACATGGAGAACAATCTGATAGATATTTGGCAGGAAAACATTGGCGATTTGAGAGGCACCCGAAAGAACTCTCATGTTTACATGGAGATGGCGGATGCAATGAGGGATGCCGGGTTAGTGGGCGGTAAGACCGATATTCGAACGAAGATCGAAAACCTTTCGCGAAAATATAGGTAGATATAATTTGCTTTTAAAAATACACATTTCCATGTCAATATCGCATGTGTATTTATATATATGTGTTGCTAGGCAGGAGAAACAAAAAATAGGACCCAGTGGTGGAACGCCATCTACCTGTGTTCATTCCGCTCCAAGCGTGACCTCCAAGCGGAGCTTGTGAGCATAGCACGGGAGCGGTTGGAGATGCAAAGGGAGAATCAGAAGGATCAGTGTGATATGCTTCGGGAGATAGCAGCGAGTCAGGCTACCTTCCAGTCCGAGCTACTTGGGTTGTTGCGCGAAAAAAATAATAAATAGTATAAGGATATTATAAGCTCTAACCCAAAAAATGAAAAAAACATGCAAATAAAACCATTAATGCCTTGAAATTCGCTTTTATTCTTCATCCAAATTAACACATCTTGCAATAGCAGATCTTATCTCTTCAGCACCAGAACTGTAATCAGCAGAAGTGTTAGATTGGTTTGGCTGCTCTCGAGTTTCGTTTGTGTAAAGTTTCCAATTTTCATTGATGGCACTGTTGTGCACATTCAGGATATTGTGCAATACACAGCAGCACATGACAATAATTGCGTTGTTTTCCTGTATCAAGTCCTTTTCCGACACGTCGAAACCGTGCCTTCAAGTGACCAAATGCATTTTCGACAACTCGTCTGGCCTTGGACAAATTATAATTAAATGTCCGTTTCTCTACGGATGCCGTTGTCGAAAATATATCTGCGAAACCACAAACAGCCGGCCTATTGTTCGGTACTCTGAACTAGAACCTAGACTGTACAAGGCAATGGCAATTCGTTTTTCAAGTGGAATGGCGTTGCGCAAATTTTTGTCCTTTTTCCCCAACACTTCAAGCCTGCTTACAAGCATTAAAAAGGTTGATTGCTCCATCCGGAAGCTCTCTTTAAAAAAGTGCTCATTGTTGTCCGGAACGTCCTTCTCCCAAAACATGCCAAACCGCTTTTAAAATAAACCATAATAACTTCTGAAGGGATTGCACGTATAAAAGCCACATTTTACTACCATTTACAAACATCCAAGTGCTTCTTGGTATGTGCAGATTCATGCCTATCATGGTCATCAGCTCCTCTTCATCTTCGATCTCTGCAATGCACGCATTATTGGCAAAATATGCCATAAGCTGCTGAATTAACAGTTGCTGCTTTTGAACAACAGATACAACAACCACCAATTGTTCTTTAAAATCCATTTTATTAATTGTTTTTAGCAATTTGTAAATTCGCTACTACGACGACGCGTCGCGACGACAACTGAAGATGTTAGATGTTAGATGTTGTCAATATGAATCGCAATTTCACATCTTCAAAAAATTCCATACGTTCCGCTGAGATGTGCTCAGTGTGATTAGCCTATAAGGCATCTTCTGGGGATGTTCCTATTTTACTTCGTTCCAATCAGTATTTTCACGATAGTTTTTGTCCACCACTAAAAATTTCTCATTCACTGCGAAACATGAACAATGTCAACGAACGGGAATGGCAAAATATGCTTAATTAATTCAAAAATATCAAAAATTTCGAACCAACAATTACGAGAAACAGACGTAGATTATCATAGTAAGTATTATTAACTGAATTATATGACTAGACATTTAATGATGTATGTACATGTTTTGATCTTATTGCATATGTTGAGGAATTCGTATCGAATGATATTATAGAGTTCGTCCCAGAGGTGTCGGATTGTGGCACCATTTCTGAAATTCCTGACCAGCAAGCGGAAGCATCAAAGGGATCTTCGTAGTATGCTTCGTGAGATGGCAGCGAGTCAAGCTACCTTCCAGTCCGAACTATTTGTGCCTCGCAATACGCTTTTATTCTTCATTCGAAATAAACCTAAAAATAGCAGATCTTATCTCTTCAGCACCAGAAGGGAGAAGAGAGTTCTTAAGGGAGTTCATTTGAGGCAAGTTTCCAATTTCCATTGTAGGCACTGTTGTGGACATTTAATATATTGTGCAATATATAGCAGTGGAATGGCGTTGCGTCAATTTGTGCCTCTTAATCTTAACACTTCAAGCATTAAGAAGCTTGATTGCGCTATCCTAATGTTCTTTTTAAACATGTCAAGCCGCTTCTTAAATATAAAATGATAACTTGTAAGCAAATTGCACCAATTACAAACATCCAAGCGCGTCTTGGTATGTGCAGACTCATGCCTCTCATGGGCAGCAGCTACTCTTCATCTTCAATCTCTGCAACAATCGCATTATTGATTTAATCTGCTATGAGTTGCCGAATTAAAAGTTGCTGTTTTGTAACAACAGGTACAACAACCACCAATTGTTCTTTAAAATTCAGTTAATGCATTTCTTTTAGCAGTTTGCTAAATAACTTGGGCGACTGAAGATGTTAGATGTCAGATGTTGTAAGTATGAATCGCAATTTCACATCTTCAAAAAATTCCTTGAGATGTGCTCAGTGTGATTAGCCTATAAGGCTCTTATATACGAGTCTTCATATGCCATCTATCCAACCTTCTTAGTTATCTTGGGTCCTTTGAAAATTTCGCGATTTTCTTGACCATTTAATTTTCTTCTCCTATTTACCCACCGGCTTACTGTTCTTTATGATAATCAAAACACAAATGAGAATTTTTGAAACGTCGCGATTTTTTTGACCATTTGTTCCACATTTTCTTTATTTACTCGTGTACTCTAGCCGCCCATAAAATCTTCATAAGAATCTGAAATGAATACACAATTTGAAAATTTTTAGAACTTTCAAGGTACACCTTTCATTTGCTCGGTCTACAACTTCCATTTAACCGTCTATATATGCCATCTATATATTTTTTATAATAATCTAAACTCAAGAATGCGAATTTTTGTAAATGTCGCCATTTTTATACATTTTTTATAGAAATACATATTTTGCATATTTGTTTGCATATTTTGCATATGCAGTTTTCAATGTTAAGAGGGTTATTAAATTAGTATAAATCCAAATTTTCAACTCAATCAACCTTCATTTAAAAAAGTGCATAAAATCCGATGTCTAATAATCAACATATTCCCAAAATGAGGCAAAAATTTTAAAAAAACAAGAAAGAAAGTCGGTCAAGCCCGACTATAACATAGTCTGTACCCTTAAAGTCGCAGATCGCATTTGCTCACGAGTTATACGCGCTCATCTCTAAGTTTTTCTCTCTCACGGTAAGATTGCCTCTATTGAACGGAATGCTGTGGTTATGGGTGGGGGGGGTGAGGGGTGTTAGCTGGCCGTTTTTCGCTCATAGCTTTGGCACAAAAGATATTTTAAAGTAATTGTTATTTTTTATTTTTTTTATAATAAAAATTTTTCGTATCAATTAATTTGTAGTTTTGAAATAAACATTTTTAATAACAATTAATTATTTATTTTGTTATTTAAATTCAAATTTCTGTTAATTTCGGTCCCTGGTATAGAATTTCAATGAAAATTATCAACAAAACCCATTGCATACTTTGGGGCAAAAACAATATAATCGATTTTTAGTGAAAACGGAATCAATTACTAAAAACGGTATATCGTCATTGAAAAAAATCGTAGAAATGTTTGGGATAATTTATTTCAAAGTTAAGGAGTAGTAATTTACTATAAAATCATAGAAAGTCAAAACAGAAGTATAGTTTGCCCACAAAACGCGTCTAAAAAGAGTCAAAACATGCTCTTTTTGCAACTTTAAGCTCAAATTACTAAAAATCTCGACATGATGGATCATTGCTGAAAACAGATTCGTGTTCAGCATAACAAAATCATCTATAATCACCACCAACCCTTCAATATACTGGAAAAAGTCTAATTTTGTTGCCTTGTGTTATTTGTTGTATATTATTTCGAGTTTCTACGAATCTTGAACTAGAAATTGACACGCACAATGGACCACGAACACGTCGAATTGAGTCGTGCCTATTTGTGTCACAAAAAAAAAAGACGCACAACACGTGTTCATCTCTGATCAGAGTTTTTATACCCTTGCCCAGAAGTTAGCAACGCATAGAAATATTCATTTCCTACTTCATAAACTATATATAATATATTCTTGATCAGGGTGACGAGCTGAGTCGATTGAGCTTTGTCCGTCCGTCTGTCTGTTTCTATGCTTAGTCTGTTAGTTTTAAAGCTATCGGGCTTCAATTTTGCACAGAGTCTTGACCATGATACAACTGAGTACTGAGAGATTTTGCTGAAATCGAGCGAGAGAGAGAGAAGGAGAGTAAGCGTTAGAAAAAGAAATTGAGGAAGAAAGAGGGAGAGGGACAGTGAGCGTTAGAAAATGAGCGAACGGCAGACACACTCAAATGTGGTACATATGTGCATGAAACAACTACACAGAAAAAACAAGAAAGAAAGTCGGTCAAGCCCGACTATAATATACTCTGTACTCTTACACTCGCATTTGCTCAGGAGTCAAACGGCCAGTTAACAGCCCGCGCACAACGCGGTGCGCTCTCTAAGCTTCTCTCTCTCTCTCTCTTTCTCTCTCGCACTAAGATTGCCTGTGTTGAACGGTTAGGGTATGTTGCTGTGGTTATTGGTGGGGGGGTGGGTGGTGTTAACTGGCGGTTTTTTGCTCATAACTTGAGTATCGTTCATCCGATCTTTATCATTCCTTCAGCAAATCGATAAATAATTTTGTTTACAAGGTATTTTTAGAAGGTACGAACGTTTTTTCCAAATTGATCTGCCTGCAAGTATAAGAAATATATGCCCCATACATGTCAAACCTCTATCTCTTACCATCTCTGAGATCTCTTCGTTCATACGGACGGACAGACAGACAGACAGACAGACAGACAGACGGACAGACGGACATGGCTATATCGAATCGGCTGTTGATGCTGATCAAGAATATATATACTTTATAGGGTCGGAAACGATTCCTTCTCCCTGTTACATACTTTTGCACAAACTTAATATACTCTATGTACCTTCGGTACAGAGTATAAAAACGGCAGGATATTTTCAATCTTTTTAATCTTGGAGTAAGCCCAGCAAGAGCTTTAAAATTCAATCTCGATTTACAGGATATTCGACACAATTCAAGCTTCCAGGGAATGGCCCAAGCCTTTCGAACTTGAATCATTCCAAATGTGCTTACTTCAATCCCCTTTGAGATCACATATTCATAATTAAGAGAGAGAGCGACAAAGTTTAAGTAGCATTTTTGACATGCGGCAACAAACGATGGCGATGGTCGTGAGCGATGAGATGCCGTTCCATATTCGTGTTCAGTGCGTATGGCCGTGGGTTCGAATCCCAGTTGAGCCCAATAAACCAAAACTGGTGTAGGTCTTGAAGTGTATAAGGGGAGATGTCCTATGGAATATGGCGGAGGAAAGGAAGAACAGAGGCATCTTTTTATTAAGATTAAATTGTTCTCGAATTTTTTGCTTTTTTCAATCTTTTTTAAGATTACAACGGTATATATGTAATCTTTTTCAGGATTAAAAAAGGCAGATCAACTCAATCTTTTTCCGGATCGGGTCAAGCATATTCGGGACTACGTTGTTTTCGTTACCGATTAGGAATGATTTGATCCTGTATGAATTGATTTTTTTTTTTGAGTGTAGTCTGTTGCAATGAAGCAATACAAAAAAACTTTAGAAAAAAGCTTTCACACATCTGGTCACCTTCACCAGCTATTGGAGCCAGCTGTGAAGTAGCTAGCCATGAAAAAGCAAAAATGCCCCAACGATTGCCGTTCAGATTCGTCGTTAAACTGTAGGTGTCCCTTTCTCTTGTGCGAAAAATTATAAGCACACACGCCAAGGATTGAAATTGGTTCCTTTTGAGCCAATTTTAAATTTTTACAAAACAAAAACAGCATGCGACCATTGCAACAGAAACCCACCCCTTAGAAATCCCGTAGGCAAAAACAAAAACCCGGGCGCACACAACCTTTTGTATCAAGTGCCAGCAACACACTGAAGCTGTGGAGTCCCGAAAAGAGAGCTTACTGAGAGAGCGCAAAGGAACAGCAAGATTTATTAGGCCTAACAGAGCGCAAGAGTCAATATCACCTGATAAGAGTTTGTGAATGAAAAGCACACAATGGCATGTACGGCGGTTCTTAAGAGATGGAAGATCGATTAAGAGTTGTCGATGCTCGTAAGATGGAAGGTGGGATCCCAGTTGAGGCCACGGAGGGCAAAAATTAAAAACTGTTTTTGAACCGATTCAAGTTGATTCTGATATTTTTGGTAATGCGGTGACCGAACAAACGACCCATATTCAAGTATTGGTCGAACTAGAGAGACGTATAAATGTTTAGTGAGATACGGATCGTTAAATTCCTTGGACCATCTTTTGATAAACCCAAGAACACCCATAGCTTTATAAGAGATGACAGAGATGTGTCTATTAAAGCTTAACTTGGGGACGTAAATGCGCTCAAGAAGATTGTCATCAATCGAAAAGTCGTATAAATACGACTGTGTTCGATGAAAAGTAACACATTTACACATTTCAGCGTTTAGTGGGAGGGAATTAATCGAACAGAGAGTTTAAAACCAATTGAAGAAACGGAGGGGACAACTGGTCTTTATAGGACAAGCAGAGTTCTAGGTCATCAGCGTACATCAAAGCATGCGAATGAAGCAGGACGTGAGGGATGTCGTTAATGAACAGATTAAAAAGTAAAGAACCAAGATGACTACCCTAAGGTACCCCAGAGAGTACGCTGATGGTTTCAGAAAGCGACGAATTATAACAGACACGCTGGGAACGGTCTGTCAAATAAGCCTTTATCCAGTTAAGAAGGCTTAGAGGAAAACCAAGCAGATACAATTTGTAAAGGAGGAGATCATGATTGACAGAGTCAAAAGCCTTACTAAAATCTATGGTACCTATTCACAATAGAAGTAAACTCAAGCAGGTTTGTAGAAACAGAACGCTGTTTCATATTGCGAAATAATTGAGCGACAGCAGTACTGTATTTGAGATGTTATAAGCATTTCAAAAAGTTTAGGAATTTTAGACAGTTTGTAATTTGTTACTGACGATTTAGATCCTTTATTATGAATAGGAATGACAAAAGATTCCTTCCAATCGTTGGCAAACTCACCTAGCTCAAGAGCCTAGTTAAACAGCCTTAAAAGCGGGAAGCATTAAGAACTTGCACAATTTTTAAGCACACAGTTTGGTACATTGTCAGGTCCAGGAGTATATGATGTTTTTATTGAACGAATACCCAAAAGCAGACACTCTAAATTCAAAACAGGTGGATGGATGCTGTTAGAGTGGGTAATAGGATAGGGATACGGATTAAAGGTACCAAAACTAGTCGATGAAACGGAATATAATGATCTTTACTTTACTGCACGTTGTTAAAATGTTGGAACCAACCGGATCAGATGACTATATTTTATAGCTGTGGTAGGACTGATCAGTCGGAAAACGGTTCCTAATGAGAAAAACTTTTATAGTTTCATGTATATCGCTCTTAAACTCTATGATTATTAATATGACTATATTTATCGTTCTTAAACTCGTTGATTGTTTATCGGAAATCTGAAATTCAATTATATTTAGGTAACAAAATTACTTAGTTTTTAGTATTGTGTATTATTAGTGAGTTTAGGAGATTTATTAATCCCAACACGAACTTTAATTGAGAATTTTTATACCCTTGTAGAGGGTATATTAAAATTGTCCAGATATTTGTAACGCATAGAAGGAAGCATCTCCGACCACACAAAGTATATATATTCTCTATCAGCATGACGAGCTGTGTTGATATATATTTTAACCAAACTTTGCACGAAACCTTTTCGTACAAATACGCTGCACATTTGTCGGAACCGGCCGGATCGGATGACTATAGCATATAGCTGCCATAGGAACTATTGGTCGAAAAAGTAGTTTTAGTAAGAAAAACTGTTTTGTCTTTAAAGCAAACGTCCTCAGACCTCGTATTTCTAAGTTTTCTATGCTATTACACAATTCCACCAAGTTTGATGAAAATCGGTCAACTATATAGTATAGCTGCCATACAAAATATAGTTCTAAAAAAAAGTCTTAGTGGGAAAAACTTTTTTGTTTACAATGCTATCTTTCCCAAACTTGTTACTGATCAGTATTATATGCTACCACACCATTTTGCCAAGTATAATCCAAATCGGATGACTATAGCATATAGCTGCCATAGGAACTATCGGTCGTAAAAGTAGTTCTAGTGAGAAAAACTTTTTTGCTTTTGATAGTACCGTGTTTATACCTTCCACTTGTGAATACTATCAGTTTCCACTTAATTTTGGAGAGTTTGGTCAAAATCGGATGAATATATCGTATAGCTGCCATATAAAAAACTGGCAAACAAATAATCGAAGTAGAGGCGCCATCTTATTGCTGAGTTTGGGAAAAAAACTCAGCTAAGAATGCTCGACTAAATTCATTTGATTCCTTAATTTATATACATTATACAAGCTACAAGGGTGAATAAACTTCGAAGTTAACTTTATTTTCTTAGATATCAATACTACCTGTTTAGAAGGTTGTTTATACTTAAATTTTCACTGTATAAGTGCGGAGATCTTGATTTTTTTTTCTGAGAGTAGATACTATCAAACTTTACAAGTATCAACTAATCTAGATATTAAGTAAAGTTTTTCCTATATATTTTTAAACAATTTCTGTCAGTGATATATATATTTGTTACAACGCATTAAGTTAACCCTTAAGTAATTTTCCCTTCTCTCTCTCTCTTTCTAGTTGAATCAATGAATTTGTTCAACTGGGAACAACTAGACTAATTAATGTTAAGTACCTTACAAAGCTAAACGACATGTTCTACAATGTCCAGATGTCACTTGGTGCCCATTAAGATGCAACGAGAATCAAGGCAAGTGTCGTGGGTATCAACATAAGCACAAGCACGTTCATTTCACCATCAAAAAAAAGTAGACAACAACAAAAAAAAATACAAAAAAAAAACACAACCAAATTAATTGCATCAAAGTTATGCGCAAAATTTTATGCAAATGTTTGCCAGGCTTTTTGCATTAATTATACGGAATCTGTAGCCGGCCGGTTTTTTTTTTGAGAGGGGGGGGGGCGAGTTTTCGTTAAAGTTTGTTAAACTCAGTTTGACGCGATTTAATTCAATTTGTGTTGTTGGTTTTTGTGCAGCTTAATTTCATTTCAATTTCATTTTCAAAAAGGGCCCAGGCCCGCGAGTGGTTACTTGTGGAGTGTTTGTTTGTGTGTGGTCAGGGAGCGAGGGTTGTTTTAACAACGTACTTTACGGTGTCGCGATCGAAACACAACTGATATGCTCGGACTGAGCCGAAGTCAGGCCAGACCAAAACACAAGCACGAACGCGACATTGATCTTCTCTTGTTGGTGGTGGTGTTTCTCGACTTGATGACGTTTCCCCGTCCATATGTTCGCTTGCCTTCGGGGGCAACCCCCAAAGAATTTGTAATGGAAAGTAACTTAGTGGGTCAATAAGGTTTTTTTTCTTGTAATTGCCTTAATCGAGGTTCAAAGTTTAAGTTGTATTTAATGTTAATTATGGAAACACAACAAAAAAAGAAAAAACGAAACAAGTTTGATTTCTCAATAAGCAAATGAATTGCAAATGATTTGACATTCTTCTGGCATCATTTATATAAAGTTTCAAGTTCACTTAGCTTAGGGAAAACAATTGCAAAAGAATAATTTAAGCAGGAAACATTTATGAAAGTCAAAAGTGAAAGAGAGAAAATACTCCCATTGCCTTGGATAAGTAAGGCTTGGATGATTTCCATCTCGAACAATCTAGACTATTTAAATCCAATGTTTCAGTATTTTTTTTTCGAAATAATTAAAAATTTTCTTATGTGTCACGATAGTTGAGAATTTATCGCAAAACAAATAATACTTAGTATAGTTTGGCTTATAAGAGGGCAGCTTATTAAGTCTTACTTAATTCTTTGTTTTAAAAAACTTATACAAATTCGTCTGGACCTTGCGGTTTGAACACTAACAACTTGGTTTCTAAATAGACGCTATTACTAAAAAAGAACCCAGCCTGCAAAAAGCCCGGTGGTGCTGCAGGTAAAAGCATTGACTAAGATATCTAGACTGAACGATTGCTCAAACGACACCGCTTCTGTCAGAATTTAGTCAGCTGTTCGCTCTCACTTACGCTCTCTGGATACATTTAAGAATATGTCCGTCTCGCTCTAACCACTGTGTTTAGTATCTTTTTGGGCACTATCATTTAGAACAGGGTTCCCCAAGCAGAGAGCGCGAAAATGTGACTGTATCTCTCTCTCTAACACACACTGATGCATGACTTCGGCAAGCATTCGGTGTGAATTGGCGAGTATGTTCGTGTCCCAGGGGCTTTCACTGGGCAACTCTGGTTTAGAACCACCAAAATTGTGAATCAGTGCAAATTTATTCTCTAATACTCATTCTCCATGGTAAGAGTTTTTCTATTTGTGGTATTTTTACAAAGAGTTTTGTTCTTAACAGTGCTCTTTGGTCCACAAGTTGACTTCTTTGACAAAATCTACCAAACTAAACCTGCATTTTCCTAAGATTTGTTCGCTGTAACCTTATATGGTTTTCACACTGAGCACATCTTTGGGGAACGAATGGGATTTTTGAAAGATGTGAAACACCGATTCACACTGGCAACATCCAACATCCACCATCCATTGGCAATCAGCTGATGCATGTGCAAAGGTGTACAAATTGTAAAAAAATATGAATAAATTGGCAGTTGTTTAATCTGTTGCGCAACAACAACTGGATTCAAATAAGCCAATCGAAGAATTCGACGAAGAAATGTTTGCATGGCTTTCTAGTTTTAATTCACGCATGCCAAGAAGCGTATAGATGTTTGTAAGTGTTACTAAAATCGTGCGATCTTTTTAATTATAATTAATTATACATATTTTTAAAAGCGTTTCGGGAATTTTTGGAAGAAGGATGTACCAGAAAACAACGAGGAATTTTTTAAGGAAAGTTTCAGGATAAAGCAGTCTACCTTTGGCGAGAATGCGTTTGGCCACTTGAAAGCACGATTTCGGTGAATTGGCAAAGGTCTAGATAGCCACATAAAACATAATAGTGCCATAATAATGGCCTGCTGCATATTGCACAACATGTTGAATAATCGCAATAGCCAAATCAATGAAAATTGGAGGATCGCACTAAGTGAAGTCCGGGAACAACCACATCGGGACAATACTTCTGCAGATTTTAGCCCGTCAGCAGAACAGATCAGATGTGCTATAGCAAACGATTGTGTGAACGGAAGCCAATAAAAACATTAACTTAACATTTTATTTTATTCTTTTATTATATTTTTAGCAAAATATCTTACATTAAAACATTCTACTCCCTTGACTCCCGTAAGAACAGCAGCCGACTGGAATGTGGCTTGGCTATTCGCTATTTGGTGCAGGATCTCGTTTTGAGATTTTTGATGCTCCTCCTGCGATTTTTGTTGCTGCTTTTGCACCTCAAGCCTCTCATGAGCTATTTCCACAAGCTCGGCTTGGGAATTAGCTTTACTTTGCTTTGCTGGGGGAGCACTGGTGGCTATCATTGAGTTGGAACTGCAGCTAGCCATATCAGTGTCCATCGCGATTACATCTGCGAAGGATTCTTCCACATCTGCAACCAACGCATTACATTTATATTGTGGAGAGAATCAAAATATTTGATGTAACTTACTCTCATTATCCAAAGCGTTTTCTTCCATATGCGATAACACCCCAAGAAGGAGTGCAGCTTTTCGTAGTGGAGCCACGTTGATGGCGCCCCTCCGCTTGGACCCACTTTATTTTTTTGTATTCTGTAAAATGTAAAATTAACAAGTGAATATTTGCAAATTATTCGTAGTCAAGTAAAATACTTATTTGTACTTTTTGGTCAAGTTGTCAACCTTCGTTCGTACATCTAACCACGAAATGTCCATCCCGCCGTTCTTCATATTTCTTCTTTTATCTTGCCAATCATTGTTTACATATTCGAGGTGAATACCAATTTTTGCACAGTGAATGACAATTTTTTAGTGTTGCATCTGAAATTTATCGGCTGAAAACGGAACATCAATAGGAACATCCACCGTGGATGTTGAAATGGATGAGAAAATTTCGGCACGGCAAAACCTTACGGCATATCCAGCCAATGGATGGTGGATGTTGGATGTAGCCCAATGTGAATAGGCTATAAGAGAGAACTTTACAAAAAGGGAAAGAAAAACTGTCCAGAAAATAAGTTTCCCTCACGAAATATTTTCAAATTTAATGAGAGCAAATGTTTTAAATGTTTTTGAAATGAGGAAAATACAACTCGATAACACAGAGGAAAAAAAATATGCAAAAGCTACACGAAAATGTGTGATTTTTACATGTTTTGATCGGGATTTTCAACCCATAACGTTTGTGTAGCTTTTCTGTACGCCACATGTTGAAATGAGAAAGCTAAAAGCGCGGTGCAGAAAAGCTACACAAAACGCGTAGGACTTCAGTATCTAAACGCGGCGTGCAGAAAAGCTACACAAACATTATGGGTTGAAAATACCGCTCAAAACGTGTAGAAATCACACATTTTCACTGACAAAAAAAAAAAAAATTACTGCGCACTTTTTTATACCCTTGCAAAGGGTATTATAATTTTGCCCAGAAGTTTGCCACACATAGAAATATTCATTTCCGACCACATAAACTATATATAATATATTCTTGATCAGGGCGACGAGCTGTCCGTCTGTCTGTCTGTTTCTACGCAAACTAGTCTCTCAGTCTTAAAGCCATCGAGCTGAAATTTTGCACACAGTCTTCTTTTTACTGCATGCTGATAAAATGTCGGAACCGACCGGATCGGATGACTATATCTTATAGCTGCCATAGGAACTATCGGTCGAAAAATGGGTCTTAGTGAGAAAAAACTTTTTTTTTTTCAATGTTAGCGTCCTTAAATTCAGTCATTATTAATAATATATGCTTTCAAACAGATTTGCAAATTTTGGTCAAGATCGGATGACTATATCTTATAGCTGCCATAGGAACCATTGGTCAAAAAATGGGTTTAAGTGAGAAAAACTTTTTTGTTTTCAATGTTAACGTGATTAAACTCGGTCATTAATAATATTATATACTTTTAAACAGATTTGCAAATTTTGGTCAAAATCGGATGACTATATCTTATAGCTGCCATAGGAACCATCGGTCAAAAAATGGGTCTTAGTGAGAAAAACTTTTTTGTTTTCAATTTTAGCGTCCTTAAATTCGGTCATTATTAATATTATATGCTTTCAAACAGACTAGCAAATTTTGGTCAAGATCGGATGACTATATCTTATAGCTTCCATAGGAACTATCGAACGAAAAATGGGTCTTAGTGAGAAAAACTTTTTTGTTTTCAATGTTAGCGTCCTTAAATTGGGTCATTATTAATATTATATGCTTTCAAACAGATTTGCAAATTTTCGTCAAGATCGGATGACTATATCTTATAGCTGCCATAGGAACCATCGGTCAAAAAATGGGTCTTAGTGAAAAAACTTTTTGTTTTCAATGTTAGCGTCCTTAATTTCGGTCATTATTAATATTATATGCTTTCAAACAGATTTGCAAATTTTGGTCAAGATCGTATGATTATATCTTATAGCTGCCATAGGACCGATCGGTCGGAAAATGGGTCTTAGTGAAAAAAAAATTTTTTTTTTTAAGTAAATCGTTCTTAAGGTCGGGGATTATTAATATTAAACGCTTTCAAACTAATTTGAAAAAGTTAACCGACATCGGGTGACTATATCTTATGGTTGCCATATGACCGATCGGTCGAAAATGATTCTTATTAAGAAATTTTGTTCGTTTTTTATGTTAGCGTCCTTAAACTCGCTGATTACTAATTTGATATGCTTTCAAATAGATTCGCAAAATTTGGTCGAAATCGAATGACTATATCTTCAGGCTGCCATAGGAACGATCGGTCCGAAAAGCAGTTTTAGTTAGAGAAACTTTTTTGTCTTCAGCGCAAACGTCCGAAAACCTCGTTTTGAAAAGTTTTCTATGCTTTCACATAATTTCACCAAGTTTTATTTCAATCGGACAACTATATAGTATAGCTGTCATACAAAAGACAGGTCTGAAAAAAATTCTTAGTAGGAAAACCTTTTTTGTTTTCAATGCTATCGCTTCCAAACTTGTTACTGATTAATATTCTATGCTACAACACAACTCTGCCAAGTTTGAGCCAAATCGGTTGACTGTGGAATATAGCTGCCATAGGAACGATCGGTCGAAAAAGTAGTTCTAGTGAGAAGAACTTGTTTCTTTTCAATGCAAACGTTCCCAAAACTTGTATTTATTAGATTTCTATGCTTTTTCATAATCTCACCAAGTTTTATTTAAGTCGGACAACTATATAGTATAGCTGTCATACAAAAGATAGGACTGAAAAAAATTCTTAGTAAGAAAAACTTATTTGTTTTCAATGCTATCGCTTCCAAACTTGTTACTGATCAATATCATATGCTACCACACAATGCTGACAATATTGATCCAAATCGGATGTCTATCTAATATTGCTGCCATAGGATACATAGCGTCTTTATAGCTACCATTGCTACTACTTTATAGAAGTAAGCTTTCCTCTATTTTTATACTCTGTACACAGAATATATTAAGTTTGCGCAAAAGTATGTAACAGGGAGAAGAAATCATACTATACACAGTGTACTTTTGGTAGAGAGTATAAAAATGAAAGAACATTGAACTCAAGATGAGCGCTAAAGTTTTCAAAAAAGAACAGTGTTAGAGCGTGTTTTTTCATTTGTAGAGCAATGTTCTCACTTCAAGAACCATTTTTATCTGCACAGAGAAAACAAAATTGGCTGCACGGCGTGTGTAGAAACGTCAAAGCTACACGAAACGTGTTGCGCCCTGCTAAATTGCACATGCAAAATGTAAAATTCCGAAAGCTACACGCGACGTGCAGAAATCAAACACGTAACGTGTAGGATTTCAATATCTAAACGCCTCGTTTTGAAAAGCTAAATGCTGCGTGGGCAATTGCAAAATCTACACGATGTAAGAAAATCAGCTTATTTCCAAATAACTTCTACATTTTTCATGCAGCAATCTGAATTCCACACGAACGTGTAAGGTTTTCTAAACGCGACGTGTGGATATTGAAATCCTACACGCGCTTGTGTAAATTCTAAACGAAAAATGTAGCTCTAAATCAGTACTGAATGCTTACATTTTTCGTTTAGAAAACTGATCTCCACACGCGACGTATAGGTTTTCTGCACGAAACGTGGTAGCGTTCTCATTTCAACACGTGGCGTATAGCTTTTCTGCACGGCGCGTTTAGAATTACAAATGCTGAATGCTACATGTTGGAAATCTACACGAAACGTGTGCAAATCTCATTCCCCTATATAAATGATGAGACCACTGAATTCGAACTTAAGAATTACAAATACAAGTACTTGAGTTACAAGAATATACAAGTACATCTTACTCAATACAACTAACACATTAGTTGCCTTGCCTCACAGGCGCTGCGTAGCTCAGCCGTCTAAGGCGTCGTTCCAACCGTGTTTTCAGTCCAAGGGCCTCGAGTTTTACTCACCCCACAGAGAAAGTAACAAAAAAAAATATAAATTTGTTTAATGTTTTGATATTTTTCAGAATAATAATAATAAATAATTGAGCTTTCAAGTTAGCAGCAGCAGCAGCATATAAAAAACGAGAAGGCCAAGCTAACTTCGTCTGTGCCGAAGTTTTTATACCCTTGCAAATGCTGTTTTTGAAATGTCAGAGTTTAAGAACGCTTACATAAAAATCTAAAATTTTTTTAACTAAAACCCATTTTCCGACAGATAAACGTCTGATATCGACCAAATTTCGCGAATCTTTTTGAAAACATATCAAATTAACAATCGCAGAGTTTAAGAAAGATAAAATTTAAAACAGAAAAGTTTTTTCTCACTAAGACTCATTTTCCGACCGATCGGTCCTATGGCAACCATAAGGTATAGTCACCCGATGTCGATCAACTGTTTCAAATTAGTTTGAAAGCGTTTAATATTATCACCGACTTTAAGAACGATTTACATGAAAACAAAACAGTTTTTTTCACTAAGACCCATTTTCCGACCGATCGGTCCTATGGCAGCTATAAGATATAGTCATCCGATTTGGACCAAAATTTGCAAATCTGTTTGAATACACATAATATCAATAATGGCCGAGTTTTATGACGCTAGCATTGAAAACAAAAAAGTTTTTCTCACTAAGACCCATTTTCCGACCGATCGGTCCTATGGCAGCTATAAGATATAGTCATCCGATTTTGACCAAAATTGGCAAATCTGTTCAAATACACATAATATCAATAATAGCCGAGTTTTATGACGCTAGCACTGAAAACAAAAAAGTTTTTCTCACTAAGACCCATTTTCCGACCGATCGGTCCTATGGCAGCTATAAGATATAGTCATCCGATTTTGACCAAAATTGGCAAATCTGTTTAAATACACATAATATCAATAATGGCCGAGTTTTATGACGCTAGCACTGAAAACAAAAAAGTTTTTCTCACTAAGACCCATTTTCCGACCGATCGGTCCTATGGCAGCTATAAGATATAGTCATCCGATTTTGACCAAAATTTGCAAATCTGTTTGAATACACATAATATCAATAATGGCTGAGTTTTATGACGCTAGCATTGAAAACAAAAAAGTTTTTCTCACTAAGACCCATTTTTTGACCTATGGTTCCTATGGCAGCTATAAGATATAGTCTTCCGATCCGGTCGGTTCCGACATATTAGCAGCGTGCAGTAAAAAGAAGACTCTGTGCAAAATTTCAGCTCGATAGCTATAAAACTGAGAGACTAGTTTGCGTAGAAACAGACGGACAGACGGACAGACAGACGGACAGACAGACGGACAGACAGACGGACAGACAGACAGACAGACAGACGGACGGACAAAGCTCAATCGACTCAGCTCGTCGCCCTGATCAAGAATATATATAGTTTATGGGGTCGGAAATGAATATTTCTATGCGTTGCAAACTTCTGGGCAAAATTATAATACCCTTTGCAAGGGTATAAAAATAAATAGATACAAAGTGCGCAGAAATTTTTTTTTTTTTTTGTAAGTGAAAATGTATGGTCTTTGCTTCAATTGATATGCTTGGACTATGGTAGGTTCTTGCACTAATCTTCATTCTAAATTCCAACCCAATAGCAACCATATGGCTGACAGTTTCTGAAACCATTAAAAGGCAACGTGTAGTCTCTCGACCTAACAATGAGGGAGACGACTGTCAAACCCTTCTATGGCAGCAGAGTTCGGCACGTCCCAGTCTAAAGTGTATTCAACAGCGCTCTGCGGCAGCGAGATGTCGACACACCGACAGTATACGAGCTTCAACTGCTCTCTTTATGCAACAACAAAGAAGTGCTAAGAAGTGGCTAAGCACACACAAGCAAAGCTAAAATGAGCGTGCATGTTTTGCAAGCCCCTGGCATAGAGTAAGGAAATGGAACGTTTTGTGCGTTTTCTCATAAGTACGGTGTCGGTGGAGCGAGATCTATTCAAAACTGGACAAGTGCCTGCCAGTTGGTATAAATATAAAGGACATATCAGTATGCTGACCGAGGCTTATCAGTCCTCCATAACCACATACATGAAAACGCCAAACAAAATTGGCCGAAATAACGAAGCTCAGATGTTGTTAAGTCCCTTGGCAGAAAGTCAGAATGAAACAAAATGATTAGGATAATGTAAAAGATCACATAATTTGTGTACAAAGTTACACAGAAGAAAAGACCGGCCAATAGTAATATCCGAATTTGGCAAGTTTACCAATCAGAAGAGACTAGACATAAGTAAAAAGTCTGGTTGAAAAAATCTTGAAGCAGGAACACAAGCAAATCATGGTGTAATTGGTTCAGAAACAGTTCATTATATACCCCCAGCTGTGAGTGTAGGGAGGTATTTTCAGCACATGACAAGTTTGCTGCAATCAAGGCAAATTAAGCAAAGCAAGCGTCGAATGTATAAGTAAAAGTGACGGATTCAGCAAGCAAGCTTATCAATCTGGAAAGACTCCGACATAACTAAAAGTCTGGTTGAAAAAATCATCAAGCAGGGATGCAGTAAGCCGCAAAAATGTTAGAATAAAATATTCAAAAACAAACGAAAGATAACTTTCCTAAAGCAGAACATCATTACATATGCAATTAGCCAAGCAATTCTGCCACGAAAAATTTCAGGCGTATGAAAAAAATTTCCAAAATTGGAGATGCTTTAAGAGGGAAAGCATAAAAATATTTAAAAAAGAAAAAAACTGAAAGTAAATTACACGTGGAATACGCGGACGACATTGCAATTTTTAAATGTGGAATCTTCCCACAGACGCTGTGTGACCTCATGCAGACCGGACTGACATCTTGTGGTCTGGGTGTAAACGCAGACAAAACCAGAACAAGTACTCTTCACCAGGAGATACAAAAATCCCAACCTTATCACTCCTCAAATCAATGGAGTAAGCCTAACATTTGGAGACAATGCCAAATACTTGAGTCATTCTGGATAGGAAGCTACTCTGGAATGACAACATAAATGACCGCATAAAAAAGGCAACAATTGCTCTTTTCTTGTGCAGAAAGGCTTTAGGCCGAAAATGGGGTTTTTCCCCCATATATAGTACATTGGCTTTACACAGCCTTGATACGCCCTATACTACTACATGGATCACTAGTATGGTGGCCAGCACTCGGGAAACAATTATTACCTAAAATGTACAAGTTCGGAAAATTAAAAAACTAACAATATCTGTGTGATATCTGCAAACATATTAATGGAGTTTGGGAGATAAACCAAAGAATGATGCAGGTAATGAGAATGATTGGCATTTACTATTGTAGTTTAAGTAGACATGGTCATTTGAACAGCGGAATCCTCGAACGTCCTTAAATTTCCAATTTCAAACCACGATCTATGATTAGCCCACATGACTTTACGCACTGTATTATTATTATTGTGGGTATAAGGCACGTATGTTTTACAGTTTTACAGTTTCACACGCCAATTCGTGTCGGGCCAAGAAGAGATGAACTCAAACATAACTAAATGGTACAGAATCAAACTGGGCATTGAACCGCCGCAAACGGTGCAAGATTTGGAAAGAGTAAAACAAGAACTGCCATTGAAATGAACACGTAAAGTTAACAAAAGAATGAGATGAGATTGAAGAGTAATATATAAGCATAAAAAGTTCCAAAATAAAGGAAAGGGAAGCTCAATAATAATAGGCGTTGGTTCAACACAAACCCGAGCTCATGGATGAGCATCAATTGCAGATTTAAGTTGCGTTTTTTCTTTTTGTTATTAATTGTAAAATGTTTTTGCTTAAATTTCCATAATAACTTAGTCACCCTGGTGGGAATTTATGACGAGCGAGAACGAAGTTCCGTTGATGGAGATATCAATTGTCAGAAAAATATTTAATAAATAATAAATAAAGAAAAATTAGTTTGGTTTTAATAACCACCATGATTAAGCGCTAACCTGCACGCTTCGAGTTCCAGTCGTGAACTAAACTGCTTGGGACGACTGCGCCCTCTTTTATAGAGGCCGCTCGATTTTGGCTCACGCAATGCCGAAAATGTCCTAACGCGTTCGCTCAGTTTGCTCGATACTTTTTCGATAACTATCGAAATTCGAAGTTAGGCGCCCTATTTGAACAAAATGTCTGTTAACTTTTTTGAATATTAACTAACATTTTATGGCGCGTCACACTTTACTTTATGAAATCCTGAACAATTCCTAGTCAAACAAAAGAAAACTGAAAATTCCATATTTTGAGCAGTTCAAAATTTACACAGTTACTCTGTTATATGTTATGCTTATGCGACAAATAGTGCTAAGTAGTATATGTAAAATCGGCACTTTTGAGTGTTATTTATCTAGCAAACTGGAAGTGTATGGCTATTTCTGTGCTCTTTAAGAGTGGTAGCAGAAATCTTGCATCTTGTCAAGATGTGTTGAGTAAACTTTATTATTTGGGTGAATTGCCTTCAGCTTACTATATCATTTACTAGGTGTCGCACAGTAGAAGCAGCAATAGTTTATTTTCCACATATGATTCTGGAGTTTCCAAGTCTTTATCTTTAATTTTCCATTTGGACACTATATTAGTTAGTATTTATATGCATAAAAACTCGTACAACTCACATTCTTCGGAACAAATTCTTCGTATCAATTGTTAATACATAAACTCAACGAAGATTACGACAACTGACAGCACATTACGAATGCTGTACATTGTCGATGGTCCATCAAAAGGGGTCGCATGCTGACTGTAGGCGACTGTCGCCAGCTGATGGACGGTTTGCTGGGCCTGAAAGGGTCTGGGTTGCTTAGCTTGTGCCTGTTGGGGCGATAGTACACCCGGGGGCGCACCAAAGCCACCCGAATTGACCGCCGCTGTTCGAGAGTTGCTGATCTTATTGACAAGGCAAAACGATTCTGAACCACTGTTTGTCTATAAGCCTTTTTCTAAAGACAAATTCAATTAATTATGTATATGTTAGTGCAGAAAATGCACTTAGGTAATTTGGCATATCTTAAAAGCAAGAACTTGTGACGTACAACATTCTAGAAGAACAGTGCAGATATGTAGTCCCAAACATTTGCGACTAAGTGAAGCACAAGTTTTTAATACTGAAGCACTTTTGACTACGTTCATTCCAGACCACTTATCTTTTTTCCCCTCAAAGAGAGAGAAAAAATTTGCAACATTCTTCATTTTCAAAATCACAGCAGAATTCAAACAAACACGAAGCGCGCCGAGTAACTTTATTCGAAGAGAACGGTCACACTAGCAAGCAAAGTTCCGATAACGATCACGGATGCATGTAGCATTCCTATCGGCGCGCCGATGGTAAAATTCAAAGCAGCACTGTACTACATAGCACATTCAAACTTGAACTGTCATTGCGAACCGTGAAGGCTGTATGCAATATTAATCGTTGCGTTTAACAATGGCAAAACATATGCATAATTAATTCAAAAATGTTCAAAATTCCAAAACAATAATTTCAAGAAACAGACGTTGGATTATCAGTATTATTAACTGAATTGTATGAACAGACATTTCATGATGCGGACTTTATATCGGATGATATTATGGAGTTCCTTTCATATTTCGCCAGCAAAACCCTCCAAGCCTGACCACCAAGCAGAGTTTGTCAGCATAGCGAGTGAGCGGTTGAACATGTAAAGGGAGCATCAAAGGGATCAGCATAATATGCTTTGGGAGTTAGCATATTAAGGGGCAATTTGTCAAGCTTGCTTACAACCATTAAGAAGATTGTTTACTCCATTCGGAAGCACTCTTTCAAAAAGTTCTCATTGTTCTCGGGAACGTCCATCTGCCAAAACATGCTATAAACGCTTTTAAAATATAAAATAATTAATTGTAAAGAAATTCCAAGTATAAAAGTCACATTTTATACCCAGCTACAAACATCCAAGCGCTTATTGGTATGTGCAGATTCATGTGTCTCATGGTCAGCTGCTCCGCTTCACCTTCGATCTCTGCGACTAACGCATTATTGACAACTTCTTCTAAGGGAGGCAGCTATAAGATAGATAACATTAAAAACAAACCAATTTTTTCACTAAAACCCATTTTTCGATATAGATATAGTCATCCGATTTTGACCAAAATTGGCAAATCTATTTAAAAGCATATAATATTAATAATGGCCGATCTTGAGGACGCTAACATTGAAAACAAAAAAGTTTTTCTCACTAAGACCCATTTTTCGACCGATGGTTCCTATGGCAGCTATAAGATATAGTTATCCGATCCGGTCGGTTGCGACATATTAGCAGCGTGCAGTAAAAAGAAGACTCTGTGCAAAATTTCAGCTCGATAGCTTTAAAACTGAGAGACTAGTTTGCGTAGAAACAGACAGACAGACGAACGGACAAAGCTCAATCGACTCAGCTCGTCGCCCTGATCAAGAATATATATCGTATATATATAGTTTATGGGGTCGGAAATGGATATTTCTATGCGTTACAAACTTCTTATAATACCCTTTGCAAGGGAATAAAAAGGGCATATTTATGCATGAAATATTGACCAGCCAGATTTTTAAAGTGTGGTAGGAGACTGTCTTAGGGCCGATTTTACATCTTATACATAGAGCTATCTGTCACATAAACTTACAAATAACAGAGTACAATCGAAGACTATCTGGCACATAGCAGCTATCTGGGAAAAGTGAAATCGGCCCTTAAAGGCTTAAGTTCAAATTTGTGTCAACCTGTGTCATTTGAGAACGGCCGCCATATTGAAAAACGCAAATTGCTCTATATCTTGGAAACGGTTAACTTTGGAGAAAAATTATCCAAGACAAAGTTATAGATAATAATATTAACTTTTTTATTGGTTCTAACAAATTTTCTGTGCGGACAATAGTTTTAAGGTTATTTACGATCAAAAATTAATTTTCACTTTTTTCCCATTTTTCTTGTTTCCGGTGAGAGCTACGCACAATTATTGCATAATTCTAAATAAAGAGCATAAAATTTGCAACAACTTTCAAATATCAAAACATTAGACAACTATAACTTCTCAAACAGCAGCAGCAGCCCGTTTTGGAGCATAAAATTTGAACGATCGCGAAAGCTCAAAAACATGGATCGATATAAATCGACATAAGCTAGGAAACTGTATCGTGCCGAACTAAATTTTTATCTAATTTGAGTATAGGCCTTAAAGGTAGACACGTCAAACCAATTAATGATGAGCAAGGCAGGACACTGGCCAAAAGTGTTTTTTTTTGTGATATTTATTAGTTAATTCAAGTTTTATAGGCTTATCACACTGAGCACATCTTAGCGCAACGCATGGAAGTTTTTGAAAATATGAAATAGCGATTCACCCTGATAACATTTAACATCTTTAGTTGTCGTAATGAATTTACAAAATGCTAAAAAAAAAAAAACAAAATGAAAACGGCAACTTTTAATTCGGCAGCATTTAGAAGAACTTGTCAATGGTGTGTCAGTTGCAGAGATCGAAGGTGAAGAGGAGGAATCTGCACATACCAAGAAGCGCTTGGATGTTTGTAGCTGGGTATAAAATGTGACTTTTATACTTGGAATTTCTTTACAATTAATTATTTTATATTTAAAAAGCGTTTGTAGCATGTTTTGGAAGATGGACGTTCCCGAGAACAATGAGAACTTTTTGAAAGAGTGCTTCCGAATGGAGTAAATAATCTTCTTAATGGTTGTAAGCAAGCTTAACAAATTGCCCCTTAAGGGTACCGCCTACATTAGGAGGCCAAAATCAAGCACTTTTTCATGATTTTTTTTCAAACATGGTACAGCACGGATCGTTTTGAATTTTTAACTGTTTATTGTGTATATCTATAGGTATATATACAAATTTTTTTATTCAATTTTATTAATTCGGCGACGGATTATATCGGATTCAGCTGGAGTATTCGAAATATTTTCTCCTCCACGGCGTACACGATACCGCCTCATAGAACCATCTGAAACATAAATGTATGGAAATCTTTTTAGTAGTTTATGAGTATACCTTCTATGTGAACTAAGAAAAAACATTATTTTGTTGAAATTAATTAAAAAAAAGTCCCTGTTCAAACAAGAAAGTTGATTTTTTTCGGAAAATTTCCACTTTATTTTGTTAATAACT
The DNA here is from genome assembly GCA_037044535.1 of Lordiphosa magnipectinata. Classification (NCBI taxonomy): domain Eukaryota; kingdom Metazoa; phylum Arthropoda; class Insecta; order Diptera; family Drosophilidae; genus Lordiphosa; species Lordiphosa magnipectinata. Next base: position 29,940 of record JBAMBO010002805.1, read on the forward strand.
ATTTTTCAGCGAGAATTTAAATCGAACTCTTTAGTTCACATAGAAGACAATTTAATAAGCTTCAATTTAAAAAAAAAACAAGTCGATCCGTTGAGTAGTTTTTCTTTAATCGTGTACGCCATTTTAAAAAACGTCGTTTCCAGAAAAACGCGATCAAAGTTTTCGGACCCGAAAAATAGTTGACTAAAACTTATTATCGTTTATTTACCTGCAGTTTTCGATCAATCTGCTATCCCCGGTCCATATAGAAGTCCCTCCTCATCTTCATATAGTTCGTTTAATTCAATTTGTTGTTGTTTTTGAATCTTTGCTGTTGCGAGTCCGACCGATCAGCTTCGACGGTTTTCACTCCTCGTGCGCTCTTCGTCGACCCTGGACGCGACTTCTCGGCAAACCGGCCCAATTATAATCTGCATGCTCGCCATAATCCGTAGCACAGACATATAGCCTTTGTTGAAAATCCCCGCGGCAATCCAAGCGGCGATTTCGACAATTTTACGACCACAGTGGAGGTGTTTCGGTGCCAGTCGCCAAATCATCGCGTTGAAAATCTCGCTCGCGTTTTGGGTGTGTCCACCTACACACCTCTCCAGCAAGTCTTTTCTAGAAAGGTCTTCGAATATGTCCTACAGGCTCCCTATTTTTATTCGTAAAACGATTTCCTTGGAAACGGCTTTTTTTCGGCCTTGACACACGATCCAAATCGCCTTTCGCACTTTTCGGATATGAAGACATGGCTCAAAAATCGCGAGAACTTGAATAATACGGAAAACCAGAGAAGAACAGCGAGCAAAAGCATACAGAAAATATGAAATATGCTTACGCTGCGGTAACGGTTTTCATACTAAAGTTCGGCGGGAAGGACATCAAAATATATACTACGTACATCACGGAAACACACACAACACGCCCGGAGCACGAACAATACACAGGCTATTTGAACCTTTTCTAGTTGAGATTAAGATTTGGGACTTAAGCATATTCTATACATGAAGGACTTTCGATTTCAGCAAAAAAAAAAACATCGATTTTTTTGATCCTCTAATGTAGGCGGTACCCCTAATATGCTAACTCCCGAAGCATATTTTGCTGATCCCTGAGAGGAACTACATAATAGCATCCAATATAAATTCTAATTCTTAAAATTGTTGGTTTGGAATTTAGGACATTTTTGCATTAATTTTGCATATGTTTTGCCATTGTTAAACGCAACGATTAATATCGCATACAGGCTTCACGGTTCGTAATGACAGTTGAAGTTTGAATGTGCCATGTAGTACAGTGCTGCTTTGAATTTTACCATCGGCGCGCCGATAGGAATGCTAAATGCATCCGTGATCGTTATCGGAACTGTTCTTGCTAGTGTGACCGTTCTCTTCGTATAAAGTTACGCGGCGCGCTTCGTTTTTGTTTGAATTCTGCTGTGATTTTGAAAATGAAGAATGTTGCAAATTTTTTCTCTCTCTTTGAGGGGAAAAAATATAAGTGGTCTGGAATGAACGTAGTCAAAAGTGCTTCGGTATTAAAAACTTGTGCTTGACTTAGTCGCAAATGTTTGGGACTACATATCTGCACCTTTCTTCTAGAACAGTGTACGTCACAAGTTCGTCCTTTTAAGATATGCCAAATTACCTAAGTGCAGTTTCAGCACCAACATATACACAATTAATTGAATTTATCTTTAGAAAAAGGTGTATAGACATACAGTGGTTCAGAATCGTTTTGCCTTGTCAATTAGATCAGCAACTCTCGACCAGCGGCGGTCAATTCTGGTGGCTTTGGTGCGCCCTCGGGTGTACTATCGCCCCAACAGGCACAAGCTGAGCAACCCAGACCCTTTCAGGCCCAGCAAACCGTCCATCAGCTGGCGACAGTCGCCTACAGTCAGCATGCGATCCGTTTTGGTGGACCACCGACAATGTACACTTGGCCCTCGCTTAACACGGGGGTTACGTTCCTAGAAAACCTCGTGTTAAGCGAAATCGTGTTAAGCGAAACATGGATTCAGTACAAAATAAGGGGCTACGTTCTAAAAATTCAAAATTGGCAGCAAAAAAAATTTTTTATTGTTCAAATTTGTTTTGTTTTTATTAAAGTTTCATACATTTGTTCAAAATTAACCAAAATTTATTATGTATATGCCTTTAATAAATGCATAACATTCATATTTTCAAAATAAAAAGTTGGTATTAAATTAAAAAAGTTGCTTCATATAATTAATTAACAGGTTAAACTTTATAGAAACTTAAAAATGTTAAAAAGTAAAGAGATCATATGTTTCTATTCATATCAAATTTGAAATGCATTTGGTGGCATTTATAGTTTAAGCCAGTTTGTTTCAACATGTTTTCTTTTTTGGTGGCTCCTTATAAAAAAAATCAGTCATTTTCGATTGTTTGGTGGCTTTTAAAGCTTCTTTTTATTTTTTCCAACTCTCTCTTAAACTTAAGTCGTCGTTCGATGACCGGATCTGAATTTAAAAAGCACGATTCCTAGCTGCTATCATATGCGAATCCTTCTATCTTTAAACTATCGTTAAACTAATCGGATCGGTTTCTTCAGAGCTGCTGTCATCTGATTTCGAATTGTTTGCTTCATTCACAGCAATCTCAAGCAATGATTCGTCATTAATTTCTACATCTTCAAACAACTCTTGCAAATCATCATTTGCCATGTCGTCGAAACCTTCAACTTCAATCAAGTGAGCAAGGTTCAATATATCCTGGAATCCACGTTTTGGCACTTCTATTTCATGGCTTTTAACAACCTCTGGCCATAATTTCCTCCAGCATCTATTTAATGTTGACACCTTAATCTCTTTTAAAGATAAGTTTACCAACTCAAGGCTATCTTTAATAGAAAATTTCTTCCAAGCTCTGGTTACATCGATGGAGTCAGTTTCAGTTGTATCCAAAATCCAGCGTATAGAGCGCCTGATGTAATATGTCTTGAAAGTGTAAATTATACCCTGATCCATTGGCTGCAGAAGTGATGTTGTATTAGGTGGAAGAAATTTTATTTTGACATTCGGATGGGTTAAATCTTTTGGATGTCCTGTGGCATTGTCCAATAATAATAGTGCTTTAAAGTGTAAATTCTTTTTTTTTAAATATTTTTCAACCTCAGGTACAAAACAATTCAAGAACCAGTCTTTAAATAATTCTGCAGTTACCCAAGCTTTGGAATTTGCTTTCCAGTAAACGGGTAATTTGCTCTTGTCTATTCCTTTAAACGCACGGGGATTCAAAGACTTATAAACAACACAGCAAAAGTGTAAAACGATCTTTTTGTGCCTTAAAGCCGGGAGCTACTTTTTCATTCTTTGATAAAAAAGTTCGATTTGGCATTTTTTTCCAGCAAAGTCCAGTTTCATCCGCATTGAAAACTTGGTCGGGCAGGAATTCCTCTTCTTTAATGAACCCCTGAATTTCTTCTGGGTATGTGGTAGCAGCTCCATCATCGGCCGATGCCGCGTCGCCCTTAAATTTGAGGCTATGAATGGAGAACCTTTTTTTAAATTTCTCGAACCATCCATTACTAGCAACGAAATCTATGCTGGAAGAGGGCTCTCCATTTTGCTCGAGCAGCTCCGTAAATCCTGAGTGCCTTTTCCTGAATGGTCCGCTGGCTTAAAGGGATCTTTTTTTTGTAGCTATCTTCAATCCGAATGCTAAGTGCTCTTTCCATTTTCTCCAAAATAGGTGCACGTGCTCTACTGGTAAATTCTGTAGATATAGATGACCCAATGCTTCCTGCACGTCGTATTTCAGTTTCATTCTTTTTGATAGTGTGAACTGTTGCCTCATTTAAATCAAGGCTTCTTGCAATTTCCGTGGCAGTTTGCCCATTGTCTAAGCGGTTTAGAATTTGAATTTTTGCTTCTATTGGAATGACTTTTCGTTTTAAAGGAGCTCTGTTCTTTCTTTCTGCTATTGTAAAAGCTGAAATTTATATATTTTCTTTATTAACTTTTTGATTTAATCAAGCTGGACCAACTTTTTGCACCAACTTTTTGCGATATCTTGCAATCGTGTAAGAACGAGGTTTTCAGCGTGTTAAAAGGGGGAAGGTAGCAAATTTGTAACCGTGTAAGACCGAGTTCGTGCTAAACGAGTCCGTGTTAAGCGAGGGCCAAGTGTACAGCATTCGTAATGTGCTGTCAGTTGTCGTAACCTCCGTTGTTTTTATGTAGTTACAATTGATACAAAGAATTTGTTCCGAAGAATGTGAGTTGTACCAGGTTTTATGCATATAAGTAAATACTAACTAATAAAGTGTCCAAATGGAAAATTGAACATAAAGACTTGGAAACTCCAGAATCATATGTGGAAAATAAACTATTGCTGCTTCTACTGTGCGACACCTAGTAAATGATATAGTAAGCTGAAGGCAATTCAACCATTTATAAAGTTTACTCAACACATCTTGACAAGATGCAAGATTTCTGCTACCATTCTTAAAGAGCACAGAAATAGCCATACCCTTCCAGTTTGCTAGATAAATAACACTCAAAAAGGCCGATTTTACATATACTACTTAGCACTATTTGTCGCATAAGCATAACATATAACAGAGTAATTGTGTAACTTTTGAACTGCTCAAAATATGGAATTTCAGTTTACTTTTGTTTGATTAGGAATTGTACAGGATTTCATAAAGTAAAGTGTGACGCGCCATAAAATGTTAGTTAAGATTCAAAAAAGTTACCAAACATTTTGTTCAAATATGGCGCCTAAATTCAAATTTCGATAATTATCGAAAAAGTATCGAGCAAACTGAGCGAACGCGTTAGGACATTTTCGGCATTGCGTGAGCCAAAACCGAGCGGCCTCTATAAAAGAGGGCGCAGTCGTCCAAGCAGTTTAGTTCACGACTGGAACTCGAAGCGTGCAGGTTAGCGCTTAATCATGGTGGTTATTAAAACCAAACTTATTTTTCTTAATTTATTATTTATTTAAATATTTTTCTTAAATCTGCAATTGATGCTCATTTGTGTTGAACCAACGCCTGCATCACGCCCTCTGTTTTGATGAATTTTACATTTTGATTTTTCTTCATCATTAGCTGCATTTGACGCGTATATCCTTTTTGTTGGTCACACCACATAAAGTACCAAATCATCTGTGCCTTTGGGTGGTGTCTTGCCATAAACTTTGCCGCCAGCACTTTGTATAATGGACTTCATTTCCAACGAATTTGGCTGAATGCCTTCACTTAGCATAAACTTATAGCCATTTAGAATTTTCTGCTTCTCCATTACTGCCAAAGGATTAAATTTGTAAATTTCTTCAAATTTGGCATCATTGAAGAGATGCTGGGGAACGGGATTCCTTTATCGAGTGCAGCCAACTTGTGCAAAGTATGGGCTTATTGGAAGCAATGCCCATAAGGAATTTAAATGTATGTTCACCCTTGTCCATGATCAGCAAATCGCATTGCAAGGGATCAGCGGTGACCTCAATGACAAGTTTTAAAGATTTGAGCAGAGACTCCAGTCAATTTTGATTTTCCCCGCTGCTTTCTTGGCTTTCACATACCGATTGAAGTCCTTTAGTTGGTCCTGTTGGCGTTTGGATTTAATAGGGTTCTTTTCTGCTTTGATATCTTTGTGTGTGGTAGAACTGCTGCTGCTGCTGGGCTGTTCTGTGGTAGATTTTTGAGCCGCTTTACGGGTTGGTTTGCTTTCGAACTGGTCTGCGACTCTGTTTACTGCTGGACTTTAGCTCCACCTCCTCCTCTTTTGTATCCACTTTTTCTTCTTCTTTTGTGTTAGACTTTACCTTTAACTCCTCCTCTTTTGTATGCACTTTTTCTTCTTCTTTTGTGTTCGGTTTACAAATTATTTTCACACTTTCGATTAGAACTTTTACTTTTTTGGATAATAATTCTTTCATTTTGTTCTCCATTTCTTTATCCTTAACTTTAAATGGTCTGCCACGAAGACGAGTTTCCTTTTTAATCTCTACAGTTTCCTCTATCTTGGAACTGTGTTCTGATTCTTCCATCAGAGAGGTAATGCATTTACCCTTTACTTTTATTTTACTCGGCTTTGTGGGTGTCTTCGCTCCACATTTCGACGGCTTCTACTTCTACTCTTGTTTTTGGAGACGGTAAAAACACCTTCAATCTGGCAAATCTTTTGATTATGATTTTTATCTTTGATGACGCAAGGTTTATGGAAGCTAATGGGCGGCTCTTCATCATCAGAAGATGATGGCAGTATAGGTCCTCCAGTAATCATTTCATCCAGAATTTTATCAATTAGAATCATCCATCTCCAGTGTAGGGGAATCTGTAGCATTTGGGCGTACAAATAGCTGAGTTTCTATGAAATCCTCATTCATTGGAGTATTCTCCTTGTTGCTTGTCTTTTTAAAACCCGGAAACGGTTCTGTGGGTATAAAATCTTGACATAAAGTGGAACTTCCCTGGGGTTTTGCCCAGTTTGGAGAGCTGTGGCAGGGGATCCGGCCGAGAAATGGTTGAGTAGCTATGAAATCATGATTGATCTCTGCACTTTTAGTGAGTTTACGTGGAAACAGTTGAGTTTCTATGAAATCCTAATTGTTGTGATTTTGGTTGGTCTCAATGGTGGCCACTACCATTTGCTTAACGCCGCCAAGCGGTTGAGTGGGTGAATTGGACAACTCTCTGGGAGGGGGTAAATCAAATAGATCTGGTGTACAAGCAACGGATTCAATAACTGCTCCGAAATCCAAAGAATCTGGAGTACAGGCTCCCGCATCAATATGAGTTTCTGCATTCACTGCACTTTGGGCGAAATGACGAATTTTCTGGCATAAAGTCAAAAAATCGATGGTACTAATTTCGAAAAGTGACTTTAATTATCAAAAGTAAATACTTCAGTTAGATTAAAAAATATTTTTTTTTCGCCTGGGTGGCAACTCTTCTGTTGTGGCAGCTCTCTGAAGTCAGCTGATTTATCAAAACACGTGCTTGTGCAAATTGACGTATCCAGTTCATTGCATTTACAAAGTAAATAAATAGGCAAAGCTTTAAGCAAAAAATCAAGTTTAAGTTAAGTGCACCGGATGCCCTTTTCAAGTGGTTCCCATGGTTGATCCTTTTCAAGTGCTGTGTCTGCTGGGCTGGGCTGATCCCCGTCACTGCGGCTATTAATATTTAATACTATTACATAAGGGGACATGTTTATGACACACATGGCGACATAGGCTACATATTTAAATATGAGATTAACACTACGTGTGGGCCGAGTTGAATATCATGTTCAAGTTTGAACAGGGCGGGAAGTTAAGGCGTGGCCCAATTGACGACATTTTTTTTTCGAAATTCTAGTTTAATATAAGACACATATACACAAAATTTCAAGGGCCTAGCTTTATTTTTAGAGTTTATGCCACAAAATTTGGCTAATCGCCCATAGTGCACTGTATCTGCCTTGGCTTCAAAGCGCTCATTTCCTGTTCCGAGGCATCTGCTTTGGGGGCATCAGCATTTACCTGGGGTAAAAGCGGAGACAAGGTCATTAGATTAGGTCCTAGTATCAAATGGCATCATCCTCAAAATGCTCATTGAAATCCTGTGTGCATATTCTTATTTGACTGCCCATTTCAGAAGAATTCTCCTCCTCCGCCGGTGGTATATAGGTAAACACATCTTGGGTTTCGGGTATAAAACAATCGAAGCTTTTATCCTTTAATTCATCCTCAAAACCGCTGATATCTGGTGCCTCCTCCTGAGCTTCCTTGATTTGCAACTTGGCCTGCACGTTACCAAATCTTAGTTTAACCTCTCCATTTGTGGCATTTTCTTTATCCAAATCAGTAAAAGTGGTCTCCTGGTTGTCCACAAAAACCTTGCCCATTACTGCAGCCAGGCGTACCGTGGCATGAGCCAGCTCCATGGACTCGTCGTCTATGCTAAACTCCAATCCCGATTTACGTCCTATGCGGTATATAATATCAGATTCCAACTGAACCGGTAGGTTTCCATTGACGCTCAAATTTACAGCTGCCGCGGCGGCCATACTCTTTCTGGAAACGGGAAAACTAACACCCTTAGCAGCCTGGCTATTATTGTTATCCACTTAGTCTTTTAGTACGAGCTGTTTGCTGGGAGTTGAGCCCAACTACACAAACATTTAATATAAGGTTGTTATCCTAGTAGGCCAGGGTTCTTTTTGTGATTCTGTGCTCACCATTTTCTGATTTTGTTGCAAGTCCGTTTCACTTTGTAAATCAACTTCATCAATTCAACTTTTAATTAATTAAAATGCCGAAAATAAGCGATAAAAAAACACGTTTGATTCAAAAATGGCTAAAAGAATTGGAATCAAACTATTTTGAAATACAAGAAGACAAAGTTGTCTGTCTTACTTGCAATAAAAAACGAGTGAGTACAATATATCCATAAAATAATAATATTCATATTAATAAAAGAAAATATATTTTAATTTGTTAAATCAGATTGCTTGCGATCAAAAGTCGCAATTGGATCAACACTTAGCAACTGCGCGCCATAAACAATTGGCTGTAAGATGGCAGATGCCAGTTGAAGTGGAGGACGATGAAAATGGTGAATTCAATTGAACTCTGCGAAACCTTGATTGCAACCAACATACCTTTCAATGCTTTAAATAATGAGACATTTAATGGCTTTCTTAAAAACTACATTAAGAAACAAATACCAGAAGAAAGTACATTACGGAAATGCTATCTGGACAAGTGCAAAAAAAATGGATAGTATTCGTGAGGCTTTGGGTGACGATATAATATGGCTCTCGGTCGACGAAACCACTGACAAATCGGGCAGATTTGTGGCCAATCTAATTGTTGGGAACTTAACTGAAAATGGTCGTTCAAAAACCTTCAACTAAAGCATTGGATAAGGTCAATTATCAAGCAATATCACGTTTTGTAAGCAGTTCTATCATAGAACTTTGACCAAGAGGATATGAAACCAAACCACTGCGGTTAATTACGGATGCGGCAGCATATATGCTGAAGGCTGGACAAAACTTAAAGGTGTTTTATCCAAAACTGTTACATGTGACTTGCTTGGCGCATGGAATAAATCGTTTGGCGGAAACCATACGAAATTCATATCCACTAGTCAACTCGTATATATCAGCTGTAAAAAAGGTCTTTTTAAAGGCGCCATTCAGCTATACAGGGAAAAGTTGAAAATTGAACTCCCACCCGAGCCCGTTCTTACACGCTTGGGAACATGGCTTAATGCTGCTATTTTTATTACTACCCATTTCGACGGTATCAAAAATGTAAGTGTAGAATAAATATTTTAGATTCTGCATTCTCTTAAAACATATTCTTCTCATTGAACGTCATTGAATCATTTAATCCGGATGATGCGCTATCTATAAAAAATGCGCAATAAATCCTCAAGAATCCCAAATCCAATTTTTATAAAACATCACTTTAACAGAATACCGGAAATTATAGCCATTAGGACATTATAAATGGTGTGCAATTAGAATTCGGTATAAAACTGCAAAAAAAACAAAAGGACGTATTGGATCGGAGTCCGGACTATGGTGCATTTGATAACCTTAATCAAATATTTTTCAATTCTGATTCGGAAATAACTGACGCGGGGAAAATTAATATCTCTGATATATTTAAATTCAAATATGCACCGCTTACATCCTGCGATGTGGAACGCAGTTTTTCGGCCTACAAGCTAATTTTTTCTGAGAAACGCCAAAAATTTACAATGGAATGTTTAGAAAAATGGTTAATTGTATACTGCTACAACAATTATAATAAAAACATTTTTGAAAAATAAGAATTTCGTTAGAAGTTTACAATGTTGTTGTGCGGGAGAGGTATATTCTCAGCATCCACATGACAGGAAGGGATTAATATATATAATTCTGGAGTTTCCGAGAGCGCAGAAAATTTGCTCCGCTTTCGTAAATAGTCAAATGAAAATTTGCCTCTAATATACGCGTCTTCAATTGCCATCTATCCGACCTTCATAGTTATCTTAGGTCGTTAGAAAATTTAGCAAATTTCGCGAATCCTTGACCATTTGATATACTCCTCCTATTTACCCGCCGGTTTATCCTTCTTTATGATAATCTAAATTCAAATGTGAATTTTTGAAATTTTCTTCTTCCACATTTTCTTTATTTATCCGTGTATTTTAGCCGTCCATAAAATCATCATAAAAATCTGAAATTAAACAATTTCAATAAAAAATTTAGAAATTTCCCCATATTTTAGAACTTTTAAGGCACACCTTTCATTTGCTCGGTCTACAACTCCCATTTAACCGTCTATATATGCCATCATTATATTTTTAACAATAATCTAAGCTCAAGAATAAGAATTTTTGCAAATTTTTAAATTTTTATACATTTTTTATACACTTACATATTTTACATATTTATTACATATTTTACATATTTAGTGCATATTTTGCATATTTGTTTACATAATTTACATATGTAAAATATGCAAAAATTTGCATATATTGAATATGCAGTTTCCAATGGAAAGTGGGTTATTTAATTAGTATAAATCCAAATTTTCACCTTAATCAACCTTCATTTAAAAAAGTACATAAAATCCGATGTCTAGTGATAAGCAACATTCCGTAAGTGTTTTAGCATTGTTCGTATGTAAGTCAAGTGCTTTAAGGGCGGCTTGACTGTCTGAATATATAAATACGTTTCCGTCTTTGACCGTGAGTGTGTTAAGGTAGGTGGCAGCTTTCTGGATGGCTACCACTTCCGCTTGGTACACACTGCAGTGGTCAGAAAGGCGGAACGATAAGTTTAGGTCTAGGTTCATCCTACTTTTTCGTCGAGCTAAGAGCCATCCGTGTAGATATTTATGGCGTTAGCTCTGCTATGGGGAAGGTTTTCCCATTCGCTTCTGCTTAGGATGTAGATGTCGTACGATTTGTCGAACGTCGTTAGAGGTATACAGTAAACCGTATTTGACGGTATACCCGCTTGGTGGCCGAGTATAGTAGAGTGTCCGAAATTACCCCCCTTCCAGGTGTCAGATTCTCTTAGTCCGTGGGCTGTTGTGATAGCCATCTGTTTTGCTACGAGGTCTAGTGGTATGAAATGAAATATGGTGTTGAGCGCTTCCGTTGGTGTGGTTCGGAGCGCGCCGCTCATACATATCTCAGCGCTTCTCTGTACCTTATTTAGGCTGTTCAGGACAAATTGTTTCCCGAGTGCTGGCCACCATACTAGTGATCCATAAAGTAGTATAGGGCGTATCAAGGCTGTGTAAAGCCAATGTACTATATATGGGGAAAACCCCCATTTTCGGCCTATAGCCTGTTTGCACGAGAAAAGAGCAATTGTTGCCTTTTTTATGCGGTCATTTATGTTGTCATTCCAGAGAAACTTCCTATTCAGAATGACTCCCAAGTATTTGGCATTGTCTCCAAATGTTAGGCTTACTCCATTGATTTGAGGAGTTATAAGGTTAGGAACTTTGTATCTCCTGGTGAAGAGTACTTGTTCTGGTTTTGTCTGCGTTTACACCCAGACCACAAGATGTCAGTCCGGTCTGCATGAGGTCACACAGCGTCTGTGGGAGGATTCCACATTTAAAAAGTGCAATGTCGTCCGCGTAGGCCACGTTTAGTTTAAATTCAGTTTTTTTCTTTTTTAAATATTGTTAAGCTTTCCCTCTTAAAGCATCTCCAATTTTGGGAATTTCTTTCATACAACTGAAATTTTTCTTAGCAGAATTACTTGAAACATTTTGTTTCTTTTGTTTGCGGCATATTGCATATATAATGATGTTCTGCTTTAGGGAAGTTATCTTTTTATTTTTGAATTTTTATTCCTTCATTTTAGTATTTTTGCTTATTGCATTCTTGCTTGATGATTTTTTCAACAAGACTTTTAGTTATGTCGGAGTCTTTCCAGATTGATAAGCTTGCTTGCTGAATCCGTCACTTTTACTTATACACTCGACGCTTACTTTGCTTAATTTGCCTTGATTGCAGCAAACTTGTCATGTGCTGAAAATACCTCCTTACACTCACAGCTGGGGGTATTAAAACGAACTGTTTCTGAACCACTTACATCATGATTTGCTTGTGTTCCTGCTTCAAGATTTTTTCAACTAGACTTTTTACTTATGTCTAGTCTTTTCTGATTGGTAAACTTGCCAAATTCGGATATTACTGTTGGCCGGTCCTTTCTTCTGTGTAACTTTGTACACAAATTATGTGATCTTCTACATTATTCTAATCATTTTGTTTCATTTTGACTTTCTGCCAAGATACTTAACATCATCTGAGCTTCTTTATTTCGGCCAATTTTGTTTGGCGTTTTCATATATGTTGCTATCGAGGACTGATAAGCCTTGGTCAGCATACTGATATGTCCTTTATATTAATACCAACTGGCCTTTTGTATTTGTACCAACTGCCAGGCACTTGTCCAGTTTTGAATAGATCTCGCTCCACCGACACCGTACTTATGAGAAAACGCACAAAACGTTCCATTTCCTTACTCTATGCTAAGGGCCGGCAAAACACACACGCTCATTTTGGCTTAGCCACTCGAGAGCGCGCTCATTTAGCACTTGTTGTTGCAAAAAGAGAGCAGTTGAAGCTCGTATACTGTCGGTGTGTCGACGTCTCGCTGCCGCAGAGCGCTGTTGAATACACTTTAGACTGGGACGTGCCGAACTCTCTGCTGCCATAGGAGGGTTTAACAGTCTTCTCCCTCATTGTTAGGTCGAGAGACTACACGTTGCCTTGTACGGGTTTTAGAAACTGGGAGCCATCTCTGGCGCGCAGTTTCAGGCTGGCTTCGGCCACGCGCGGTGGCGCGTCATTACATCATCGTCAACTCAATCGACTTTCATTCATTCATTTTAGTGTGTAATACTATTATTAAATAAAGTTAGTTACACATTAAAAATCCGTACCTAAACCATTTGCTTGCCAGTTTGTTATATGGCAGCTATACGATATATTCATCAGATTTTGACAAAAGTCTAAAAAATTGTGGGGAAGCTGATAAGGCTGGGATGACACATTCAATTTTTACGAACAATTATTGTCACAATTTTTTGTTAATAGGCAAACGTCGTTGGTGTGAGCGGGACAAAGTATTTTTGAATTCGCTGCACAATATTGTTGATGAGTGACAGAGGCATTGCTTCTGTCGACAGCGCAGTAGGCAAAATTGATTCAGCTGGATTCAATATTTGTAACAACTCGGTTGACAATGGATTTGGTAAATCTGGGAGAGTGCACTTTGCAATTAAATTTTTTTTATTATTTCATTGCTCAAAATGAAATCGCGTACGAAGGAAAAAAAGAAGTTTTCTTCATCGTAGTGTCCACTTCTTTTGTACAGTCATCTGAAATAAATATTATGTACTATGTATAATGTATAATAAAATAAATTTAAAAGCTTTTGGTTTTACCGCGTGTGAATTTCTTTGCAGGATTACATGAAGAATTGATTTTATCTGCAGCGGAGGCCCAGAAAAGATATTTCTTCTGTTTCTTTTTGTAATCAACTGAAGACGAGTCCCTGACAAAGCGACAGCATCTGACGGTGTCAATAAGGCAATTGATATCCTCTTCTCTCCAAAAAACCATAATTGTCACTTTTCAACTTTTGTTTGGCTATGTTTGTTTACCAAATATGCTGCGACATCGAGTGTGACCCTGGCAGCTCAAAATACCAAAAAAAATACCCAAAATACTATATTTTTAACATATCTTCGCGTTTTTGGGATTTTTTCTTATAACTTTTTAAAGTATGCGGCGAATTCGTCGGTTTCGCTTAACAATTAGTTCCAACTAGAAATTGAATGTGTCATCCCAGCCAAATAGATTTTGACAATTTTTCTTACTAGAAATACTTTTTCGACCGATCGTTCCTACTAAGACTTTTTCTCTGAACTAACTTTTGTATGGCAGCTATACTGTGTAGTTGACCGATTTTCATAAAACTTGGTGGAATTGTGTAAAAGCATAGAAAACTTATAAATACGCGGTTTGGGCGAGTTTGCGTTGAACACAAAAAAGTTTTTCTAACTAAAACTACTTTTTCGACCGATAGTTCCTATGGCAGCTATATGCTATTGTCATCCGATTTTGATCAAACTTGGCAGAATTGTGTGAAAGCATTTAATATTGATCAGTAACAAGTTTGGCAGCGATTGCTTTGAAAACAAAACAGTTTTTCCTACTAAGACTTTTTTCAAAACTATATTTTGTATGGCAGCTATACTATATAGTTGACCGATTTTCATAAAACTTGGTGGAATTGTGTAAAAGCATAGACAACTTATAAATACGAGGTGTGGCCGAGTTTGCGTTGAAGATAAAAAAGTTTTTCTAACTAAAACTACTTTTTCGACCGATCGTTCCTATGGCAGCTATATGCTATTGTCAACCGATTTGAACCAAACTTGGCAGAATTGTGTGAAAGCATATTATATTGATCAGTAACAAGTTTGGGAGCGATTGCTTTGAAAACAAAAAAGTTTTTCCTACTAAGACTTTTTTCAAAACTATATTTTGTATGGCAGCTATACTATATAGTTGACCGATTTTTATAAAACTTAGTGAAACTATGTAAAATCATAGAGAACTAATAAATACGAGGTTTGGGGACGTTCGCTTTGAAGACAAAAAAGTTTTTCTTACTAAAACTACTTTTTCGACCAATAGTTCCTATGGCAGCTATATGCTAAAGTCATCCGATCCGGCCGGTTCCGATAAATGTGCAGCGTTTTTGTACCAAAAGACTTCTTGCAAAGTTTGGTTAACTTAGCTTTTCAACTGACGAAGGAGATTGCATAGAAACAGACGAACGAACAGATGGACATGGCTATATCAACTCAGCTCGTCATGCTGTTCAAGAATATATATACTTTATGTGGTCGGAGATGCTTCCTTCTATGCGTTACAAACACCCTCTACAAGGATATAAAAAGGGGGAAATTGAATTTTGGTTTTTTATTAAGGTAAATTGAAATTCCATATGTTAAGGTTCAGTCTAATGCACATATAGTATGCCTGATAATGCATATATGATAATATTCAAACCCAATTCAGCTCAGAAGTATGCAAAGCATACCACACAAACAACTACACTGTCTCCAAACACTCAAGAGTAGGCCATCAATTTCCATCAGTGACTCATTCCTTACTCTAAACTAACAAATAGAACGCCTGTTCTGACACCTTAAATAATTATATGATAACATTTGTGTGCCTTTCCACTTGTCATATATCTCCAAATTCTCTAAAAAGAAACTGTCCTTTTTCATCAAAGCAGCCTAAAATTTGGTAAATATTAAGAGAGATATTTACTTTGCTTTTACACTATCGTCAGAGATTCTCTTTAGAGATATATGACAAGTGTAAAGTCAGCTTAAGCCAAGTCCCAGCCAAGTCTAAGTATTATTAGCTTTAGCTTATCTCTTATAAAGTCTATCGCGTGTTGTTTTGATTTCTGAAATGGGGGGAACACACTTAAAAAATGCCACCCAACTAGCACTGAGTCATAATCATATAATCATATTATGCGTAATTGGTGGTCCAGTGCCGCAATGTCTCTCTGCTCAAGGCTACCATGAAGCAGCAGCATCATCATCATCATCAAGCTGCATGCTGCGGCCAAAGAAGAACATCAAAATATAAACAAAGTCTTTAAGTTTGAACTTCAAAGAGTATAAAATAAACATAATACAAAAATATATATATATATACATATATATATGTGTGTATGTACCAACAGATATATGTAGTATAGAAACATACAGACTGATATACAATAGGTCAGACGGACATACTCGTCGTACACACTGTGGGTTGAGATGATGATGGTTTTTTTTTTTTTTTTTTTGCATATTGCTTTGAAGCGATAAGCAAACCATATGTAGAAACATTCACAACACAATATAGAAAATATTAAATGTGAAATTCATTTTGCGAGGGTTGATTGATCTTAGTAACATCTAACCTCTAACAAGCAAAATGTTTCTATTTCACATGATACTTCCATGAAACTTCCAACAGTTCAATTACACTAGTTTACAGCCAAAAAGATATTGCTTGACACCATCTGACGATTATGAATTGAGAAATGGCATAAAATCTAAGTGCACCTACCGAAAAAATGGGAAAAATTCATATATAAACGAGAAGGCCAAGCTAACTTCGTCTGTGCCGAAGTTTTTATACCCTTGCAAAAGCTGTTTTTGAAATGACAGAGTTTAAGGGCCGTTTTCTCATGTTGGTGTTTTTGCAAATCTAGGTGGATTTGCTGCATTTGCTTTGCTCATGTTCAATGCTAACCATCTAGATGAATTTCGTAGCAATCTACTTCAACCTCATTGATTTCAAATCCATGTACATGGTTATGCAAATTAAGTATTTTTATGTATCCGCGCATATGGTCACACTGAAAAATATTTGAAAACAAAAAACAACTGCTGCTAAAAACAGTTAAGTCTGAATTGTTATTAAGTAAACCAAAAATGGAAAATATTAGATGTGCCTTTAATATACAAGAACACCTGCAGACATTGCTGAAATTACAGATGCACATTCTGATTCCCCTAGTTCATTGCTTAAGCTAAGTTTACACATCAAAATAATTTGGCTAAATTTTGATAAAATTAGCCATGATTAAAGATTTTACAGGATTAAAATCTTAAACTGCGGTTCCATACGCAAGTAATTTGATGAAATATGGCCGGAAAGTTCCACAATTTGGCCTATATAGCCCAATTTTTATGAAAATTTGTCCAAATTATTTACCTGTGTGAGCATAGGATTTGACCTACTGCTATATCTCCCATCATAGTAACAAGTCGTTCCAAAAGAAAAACCTTCTCCTTCTCTGTAAAATTCTTGCTTTAATTTTTAAAATTGGCGCGCAATAAAAAAGACAAAATTCAGCCGAGTGGAGAGGTGCTGCCAACCTAGTATTTGACCATTCTAGCCCTCCCGGTGTGACCGTGGCGTAAATGCCCGAATTTATAATCAACCTACATGAGACAACCAATTGCACAAAAACAATCTAGATGCAAAATCTAGATGGATTTCGATTTGAGCAAAAACATGAACATGAGAAAACGGCCCTAAGAACGCTTAGATAAAAATCAAAAACTTTTGTAACTAAAATCCATTTTCCGTTAGATGAACATCTGATTTCGACCAAATTTCGCGAATCTTTTTGAAAACATATTAAATTAACAATCGAAAAGTTTACGAACGATAAAATTGAAAACAAAAAAGTTTTTTTCACTAAGACTCATTTTCCGACCGATAAGTCCTATGGCAGCCTGAAGATATAGTCATCTGATTTCGACCAAATTTTTCAAATTAGTTTGAAAGCGTTTAATATTAATAATCACCGACCTTAAGAACGATTTACATGAAACCAAAAAAGTTTTTTCACTAAGACCCATTTTTCGACCAATCGGTCCTATGGCAGCTATAAGATATAGTCATCCGATTTTGACCAAAGTTTGCGAATCTGTTTGAAATCATATAATATTAATAATGACCGTGTTTGGGAACGCTAACATTAAGAACAAAAAAGTTTTTCTCACTAAGACCAATTTTTTGACCGATGGTTCCTATGGCAGCTATATGATATAGACGTCTGATCTGAGTACATACTTTTCAGCAATATGAACGCAAGACCTATCCAAAAAGCAAAACTTGAGAAATGCAGTTCTTTAAAAATCCTTCTTTCCCTTTTTTTTGCAAAAC
Source organism: Lordiphosa magnipectinata (assembly GCA_037044535.1). Taxonomy (NCBI): domain Eukaryota; kingdom Metazoa; phylum Arthropoda; class Insecta; order Diptera; family Drosophilidae; genus Lordiphosa; species Lordiphosa magnipectinata. Next base: position 47,664 of record JBAMBO010002805.1, read on the forward strand.
TAAAAATCCCGTTTTTTTGGGATTTCGCATTTTTTTTTTTTGAATTAAATCAGTAATGGTAAAATTTAAAACCGTTCCCCGTACCCAGCCAACATTTTATGAAATTTTTGATCACATTTGAGTCTTTTTCGAGTCCTCTGTCTGATTGAAATAGTCATAATTGCGCTCGATTTCTGATCATAAATGATACTTTGGTCGGGAGAAAATGGTACCCTAGCCGCGACACTTCTTGAAGAGTCGTTTACAACCCGTTTTTATACCCTTGCAAAGGGTATTATAATTTTGCCCAGAAGTTTGCAACACATAGAAATATTCATTTCCGACCCCATAAACTATATATATTCTTGATCAGGGGGACGAGCTGAGTTCATTGAGCTTTGTCCGTCCGTCGGTCTGTCCGTCTGTCTGTCTGTCCGTCTGTTTCTACGCAAACTAGTCTCTCAGTTTTAAAGCTATCGAGCTGAAATTTTGCACAGAGTCTTCTTTTTACTGCACGCTGCTAATATGTCGGAACCGACCGGATCGGATCACTATATCTTATAGCTGCCATAGGAACTATCGGTCGAAAAATGGGTTTTAGTGAGAAAAACTTTTTTGTTTTCATTGTTAACGTGATTAAACTCGGTCATTAATAATATTATATACTTTCAAACAGATTTGTAAATTTTGGTCAAAATCGGATCACTATATCTTATAGCTGCCATAGGACCGATCGGTCGGAAAATGGGTCTTAGTGAAACAAAACTTTTTTGTTTTTAAGTAAATCGTTCTTAAGGTCGGTGATTATTAATATTAAACGCTTTCAAACTAATTTGAAAAAGTTGATCGACATCGGGTGACTATATCTTATGGTTGCCATAGGACCGATCGGTCGAACATGAGTCTTGGTAAAAAATTTTTTTGTTTAGTTTTGTTAGCGTCCTTAAACTCGCTGATGACTTATTTTCAGAGCTCGCAAATAACCCTCAACAGTTTTTTCAGTGCGATCAGCCCACTGACAAAACAGAAAAAAACAAAGCCGACTCGGTCTCTCACTGAGCAAAACACTTTTTTTTTATCCTCATGTGTTTTCTGTTGAGCATTTTCGGTTGATCAAAACAAACGAGACGGTCTGTCAATAACAACTGAGACGGACACTTGTGAGCGACCGCTCACGAAAAACTGTCTTCAAATGAGCAAAACACAAAAAGTGTCAGCAAAAAGTGTTATTTGTTTTGTTCGTGTGTTAGACGATGTGGGCTTATGTACTATATGTACAATTTGCGTAATTAAATAAATATGATTTTTAGGCGTTAAGCAATTACCAAAAACTAATATTTTCTGCATTTCATTTGTTAGGTTAATAATAATACATTTTTCCATACTCCACATATGTACAAAGATCGTTGACTGAGACAAACACACTCACACACACACGCACCCAGGCATCCCAGTCACAAACACTCTTTCATTTGTAGAAGACACTTTGGAAGTCGGCTCTAGGCAAAACGGTCAGTGAAAGACATGAGCAAAACAGAAAAGAAAAAAGCGCTCTGTGGTTGAGCGAAAACAGCTATTGAGCAAAACCGAATTGAAAGTGTCTTTTCGCAACCTCTTTTCGTTGTGTCTGTAACAGAACAGTTTTTTGGAGACACGCAGATAGTGTTAACAGTTTTTTGCGAGCTCTGCTTATTTTATATGCTTTCAAATAGATTCGCAAAATTGGGCCGAAATCGGATGACTATATCTTAAAGCTGCCATAGGGCCGATCGGTCGGAAATTGAGTCTTAAGGAGAAAAACTTTTTTCAGACGTTTATCTGTCGGAAAATAGGTTTTAGTTACAAAATTTTTTGATTTTTATGTAAGCGTTCTTAAACTGTGACATTTGCATTTGCAAGGGTATACAAACTTCGGCACAGACGAAGTTAGCTTGGCCTTCTCGTTCTAATTAGTTTCGACTCATTTTCGAGTCGTATTTCCAATCTTTTTTGAGTCATATTTCCAATTATTTTTGAGTCATATTTTTAATCATTTGCGAGTCTTTTTCGATCCCTATTTCTAATGGCTTGCTTTGTAATAAAAAGAAATATTTAATTGAAGAATTACATTGAAATAAGTTTATTTACATATTGTATAAATATACATATATTAATATTTTATTAGTGTGAGTTGGCTGGCTCTAGGTCCGAAAAAGTTGCGTTTGTTGTTGCAACTTGTAAACAACTTATGCATTGTATATATAATAATGTTTTAAGTAATATAAAGTTAACTTAAAAACAAAGGTTTATATACGTACAATGTAAATAGTTAACAAAAATTGACCTTATAAAAAATTTACAAATTAAATCAAAAATTCAAAAAATTCATTCCACACGTTTTCATTTTTTCACCCTATATTTAGCGTGTACACAATGATTTTGTAGGACAGCGGTCGATTCCTTGTCGATACATTGGAATTTGATATGGCAATTATCTAAGAGAAAAATAATTGATTTTATTTACCCAATAAGAGAAATATTTACCTACTTTTAATGGTTGTGACAAGGAAACACTTTTCGGCGCTTGGCTTAGTGCTGGCTCCCTTCCAGCTGTAAGCAGATGCCAATGAGTCCGGAAATACCTTTCGAATAGCTGCTCTAATAAATTGTGCGGGTCCTTCTCCACCTGTTTTTGCTATGAATTGTTTCTGAAAATGTTGAATAATTTATAACCAAATGAATATGTCCACCTAAAATACGTACAAATTGCCTCAGTTTATTTTAATTTTTCAGCATCTCATCAAATTTTCCCAAATCAGCAATAGCGGCGAAAGGAAGTTTCTGCAAATCGGACATCTCGTCGATTATTATGGGGTCACTGTGATGCTTTCTGTTTTCCAGCTTGACAGAGATAACCTCCTAGGTTCTACGTTTTTTTACGTCTTTTTCGGGCTTCATGCAATATGTGGCAACCGTGGTTGTGAGTTCCTGTTTAAAGTTATAAGCAAGCATAAACTTGCTTGTTTTAAATATATTTGCTTGATATATTGCAGGTTTCTGCCAAATGATAATCATATTCACCTATAGCTTTTGCTAAAAGAAAATTTTCAAAGTTTCCGACAAAGTGGAAGTGGTCTCTAAAATTTTCTGGTGGTAATCCGAGAGGCCAGAGAGACAGAGTTTCTTTTGTTTGGGTGGATTACCTAAAATGGCAATAAAAAATATGAAAACTAAAGGGTTATCTAACATTAATGTACCAACCCTCGCAGAGAAAGCACGCAAATGTGGTAAGTGTGTGTGATTTTCAGCACACACACACACACTCCCTTAGCCTATACAAATCAAGTCAGATTAAACAGCAGGGCCTCAGTTGCGCGCTAAACTTTGCAAACGTCGGGCCTGGTCCAACGGATTAGTCAGTTTACAATAAAAACACACACACAAAAAAAAACCAAAATAAAAATAAAATAAATAAATAAAGAAAACGGAAAAGTATGAAGCTATCATCATCACCTACAACTTGCCCCATCCTGCTGTTAATGCTAATGCTGCTGCTAATCGATACATATGAAACGGCTGCACCCTATCGCTGTAAGTGTGTGCAAGTGTTAGTCGATCCAGTAAAATTTAATTGATTCCCACATCAAACAGCATCTTCGGCATATCGGTATAATCAACAATTCTGCAGCGATACACAGACCGGACGACAAATGTATGTGGGGGAGGTGTTAACACGTTTTGGCCAGTGTGTACGCGTTCAGTGCCTGGGCACGCTCCAACTATGGGAGGACAGGTCAGAGAAATATTTTTCACAAAAACAATTTCAAGAAATATTCAAAATATCATTTCAGTTGCCGCATTCCCGATTCCCTTAAGGGCAATTGTCATGCCTTAGCGCAGAGCCAACCAAATCTTGATTATCCAAAATGTTGTCCCCTCTACGAATGTAAAACGTATGAATTAAATGCCGAAGGCACTTTGGAGCAGACCAATACATATGATCATAATGGAAATTTACGCAAATCTCATTTAACCGAAGTGATAGTTATTAATAAGGATCGTCGTCGTTTGGGACCGGATGATACATTACCCATACGCCAATATCAAGTGTAAAGAAAATTTGTTTAAAGTTTTCCTTTTATTTTTTTGTGGTTGAAATGCTAAGTTAGTTGTAATTGTAAATGTTAAATGAATTCAATATTAAAATTATAATGTGATTGGCTGTGTTTCAAATTTGAATTGCGCGCCGAAACTGTCATTATCGATAATAGCATTGTGTCATCGCTAACTAACGATAGAGATTTGAATTGCGCGCCGCATAGTGTGAGCATTGTGTCATCTCTAACTATCGATAACAATTTGCACAGTGTGACCGTTGCTTCTCTCTTTATCGATAGTAGCACTGAGTCATCTCTAACTATCGATAACAATTTGCATAGTGTGACCCTGCTTCTCTTATAATCGATGGTAGCGTTGGCTCATCTCGAACTATTTATAATGGTAGCTCGCTTGCTGGCCGCACTCAGTTGGTCTGACGAGCTTGTACGATGCGGACGTGGGCAAGCGAGCTCCGCCTTTGCCGTTATGTAGGCATTTGTTTTTCCGCCATTTTGTTGAAATATGAAAACGATCAAATAGATGGCTGGATTTCATCCGCCATGCTGTTGAAAAACGACAGCTCGCACTCAGTTGGTCTGATGGACGTCGGCAAGGGATGTGTTTTTCCACCATTTCGTTGAAATATGAAACACATTTCACACTCCAATTTGTTGAATATAAATTAAAAAAACGTTCGCAATTTTCAAAATAAAAATTAGAAACTGAATTGGAATTTGGAAATTGCCAATTATTCGGTAACCAACCTACCGATTTGAAAGAAATTTTTTTTGATGTCATAGCTAACACCCAAAATGCTTAGAAAAAAAAATATAATTTAATTTTACTTGGTCAAACACAAATCGGCCTTTGCCGCCGGCTTTTTGCCGGAGAGTTTTTGAAAAGTGGTACATGACATTTTCAAATGTGACTAAAATTGGTCGATTTTAAAAAGCGCTTCTCTAAACTTTTCTCCTTTACCATTGCCAGGACAGTATCCAAGATAATTTGATTGGAAGAAGCAAAGTCACGCGAATTGGATAGAAATTTAGACTTGTCTCTAAACTTAAATCCTCTACCATTGCTAGGACAGCAACCAATGTAATTTGATATGGAAAAGCAAGTTCACACGAATCGGAAAGATATATCAACTTATCTCTAAACTTAAATCCTCTACGATTGTTAGGACAGTAACCAAGGTAATTTGAAGAAGAAGCAGTAGAAGCAATTTAGACTTGTCTCTAAACTTAAATCCTCTACCAATGATAAGAAAGTGTCCGATGTCTTGTAATCGCAAGAAGCACGCTCACGCGAATCGGTTAGAAATATTGCCAGAAAAGTATTCATGGTATTTTGGATCCGAAGAAGAATCTGAAATGGATGTCGACTTATCTATCCAAAATGACCATGTTCGGGTGTGTCCCAGAAATCTCTAGAGGTTTTCGTATAAACGTTAGCATTTCATATTATGTAAAAGGGCACAAATATGCCGGGCTTCTAGATTAGATGACGAAAGTTGAGAGATTTGAAACCGCCTGCTCAAAACCAAGGAGAAATAATGCGTACGGGTTCCCTTCCATATGATCTAGTAGCCGGTCTTACTCTTTCACAAATAAAGTACTCCAAGTTAAGTTCGAAGTGCAATCGTTTATACGAAAATCTCTAGAGATTTCCAGGTTAAAGGTTCCGAACTATTTAACGTAACACTGTCAACATTTGAAGCAACTTCATACTGGCCATGCCATTTTCTCGCCTATACTCTACATTCGAGCCACACAGGGATATATCCCACAATTTGAGATGACATTATTGATCAATGTCCAATTCAGTTTCATTCTCCAGGCAAAGGTGAAGTTCAAGCATGTCTCTTAAAAGGACGCCTCCCGCTTTCATTATGGGCCCTTCTGATGTAGACATTTCACTCACAATTACAGTGGTGTTGGCTAGAGGGAGACAGATATAGTCAAAAATAGCTGAGTAAGCGAAAATGACCGCAAACAGCTGACTAATATCTAAGTGAAAAGTTGTCGACGCTGCATGCTGCGTCTCGTTGATAAAATTTTTTTTTAAAATTTTACATTTTTTAATCAAACTTTAAATTTTAAAAATTCTTTAAAAAAACATGCTTTTTGCACGTTCGTATAAACGGTAGAAGAAATTATTACACCCATTTATTGGGCTTCGGCTGGTTGGTTTCCTGGTTCGACTTTGCTATTAGGAGGCTCTTCTCCAGTGGGCGCCACCGCAGCGCTGCGTCCACGCGCAAGCGCCTTAGCCATTTTTTGAGCCTTTCTCCTTTGCCTCCTACGTTTTCTTTTTACTTTTGACGCTGCCAGGGCTCGTGCCTGTCTGGCTTCTTCCTCCTTCTTTATACGCAGTCTATCACTTCTGCGTGGTGGCATGCTGCCGATATCCTTTAAGGGGGCAATTGTGGCTGTACTTTTCGCTAGCCTACCGCGGAGCGGGCATTTGGTTTGTGGCCGTTTTACTGTCTTGATCATTCAGCACCGGCGGCTTGTCAATGATATTCCTTTTGGTCTGGTAGCTGTGATCTAAGACATAGTTGAGGTGAATCAAATCGAACTGTTTGAGGGGACTGGAGGTCCTTAGAAGTATTTGAATGCTGGCCAAATAGATTTGAAACTATTCGCTGTTGGTTTGTGGTGGCACCGCCACCAATACCCACACAGGTACAGACCAGACCGTGGATGTCCGAGTGTTTCTTATTCGCCAAGTCCCGCACTTCGCTCTTCACTTTTTCGGCGTTTATTAAATTCAGCTTGCCCGCCATAGAAAGTACCATTAGGCGACTCTTTTTGCAGGAATCTTTTTTAGATGCGCTCATTTTCAATTTGGCCGCACTAATTAGAATCGAAACCTATTTTGCTCACGTCACAACAAAAAAAGAGGCGTTAACAGCACTAAAAGACGTAGTGCCAAACGTATGCTTTTCTCGCGATGAATAGAAACCGAATTTGAAACGGCTACACCAAAAAATTACGTAGAAGTTTTTTTTTATATGGAACCGCCCTTAACTCTTAAAAGGCAGCAATCTGTCGGGTTACAGTCGGGTGTCAGTTTTTCAACAACACCTGATTTTGTTCATTTCCTGCTACTGTCGTTTTTTTGTGTTACCTTTTCCTGCATTCTTTCCTTGTAAGTTTCATATTGAATTTCCTGAATTCAGAACATTCATTCTTCAGTTGGTAGTGTTTCTCCAACTTACTTTCATTGCACTATTAAGTGTTTGTCTTCTCGGTTTATTAATTTGGCAGGTGCATTCTCAAAATGCTTACAATTTAACCAAATACGCAAACTAATTGCTAGCTTTACAGTCTAGTTGTTGCACTCAGAACCGAAACTGTACCGGTACAATGTTTAGGTTCTTTTCGGTCAATTCGGTTCCAAAAGTATCAACAAAAAATTACAAATATCGGTTCTGGTTTTGAGTTTTAATCGGTTCTTTTCGGTATACGGTTCCGTATATTTTTGTACACATTATGGGCTGTCGTATAAAGCAAAAACTATCCAATTGAGAGCAACTTTACTCATTCTAGGAACATTTGGGACATTTGTTGTCAAGAATTTGGACAACATCTACTCTGTACTTATTTTAAGTTGAAGGCAACTTAATTTCTGAACAGATTTTGTACTCTCTGTGTGAAAGTCAGTTGTGTTGTCACATCGCTGTATATTTTTCTCCATTGCATACAGGACACCTCAAGGTTATTTTGCATTTTTCCCATTTGCCTTTATTTGGCAGCACTTCTCGTCAACATTTTCCATACAGAAAAAATCCGGAGTTTTTTCACCTGTCAAAATCTACATGTAAACCACAGAGAACTAAACTGTTTTATTTTTTTCTTATAGTTTCATTCTTCCTCGATTAATATGCAAAAAATTTTGCTACGATATGTCTCACATACCCCGCGCTGGAATATTTTAAGTGTCAACACTTTCTTGGGTATTTAAATACCCATTAGCTTGAAACCTTCAAAATTGTACACTAGCTGCCATCACTAGTAAACGACTCACGCTCGTGAAAGTTAAGGAGTATATGTAAATAAATGTAAATTTGTTAGTTAAATGGTTAAATTTTAACGGCTAAATAAAGGCTGATTTAAATTTGAATGGTCGCGTATTGGCGCCTTATATCGATATCGATTAATATCGATAGTTTGTAGGGCAGCCTTAGATAATTATCGAAGGCAGCCCTGGAAAATGCTCAAATGGCGTGAGCTGAAAGCGAGCAAATGATATAAAAGACCAACAACAGAACGAAGCAAGCCATTTGATCAGCAGAGCTCGAAGCGCAAAGGTCTTAGCGTTTGCAGTTCCGCCTCCGCCTGGTTCTTGTCTATATTGGATAGCCAATATAGCTGTCGTGCGTCCGTCTGGTTCTTGTGTGTGTATCTTGAATAGCCCAATCCAAAGGTCATGGGCTTGAATTTACTTTCTGATATTTTAACCCCTTTCGGGGATGGAATTAATTAAAGCACTCAATTGGCACTCAGAAGCCTTAGTTTTGAAACATCTCTAGGTCTTCCTGTCGTCTGGAATACAACCTTATCGCCTTTGGTAAATTGAAAATATACTGTATTTTAATTTCTATTTAATTTTGTAAGCAATGGTTGGTCGCTCGCCAGTTTGAGTGCGCCGGTGACACTTCAATCCTGAAACCTTCTGACTTAGGTTTTCGTGTATTGCGAACATTTAAAGGGCCGTTCTTGATTTTGAGTCCTTTTCCTAACGATTCGCCAGTTTGAGTGCGAAGGTGATTCTCTTTCCTTTCGCTCTCATCTCCTTTGAGCGATTCCGACTCATCCATTTTACACTCTTTGATTTTGCTGTCGATTGTCTCCTCTGGGTGCATTTCCAACGAATCCTCGTCCCTCGTTCTAAACTGCTTCATCTGCTGAACGCTTTTCTTTAAACGTCCCTTAAATTTAAATGCAGTTTTTGCTGCTCCCAAGCAATAATTGCATATCCTTTCGGATATATATTCTCATCCTGTTGAACCTTCTCGATCATAAACATCAAGCTTCCTTCTACAGCGTCCGAGTTGTCGAACATATTTCGCCAGTTTGTGCTGCTGCCATCTACTGCCAAACTGGACATGCAAACGCGGCATTGCTTGCCCAATTGTGGTTCCTGCTCTGTGCCTTTGGTAAATTGTGAATACTGTATTTTAATTTCAAAATACGAAAAAATTGTCCGATATGAAGGCTCACGAAACGATTTCGTTCCGGATTCCTGATTATTTAAATAACAAGTTGTCATCAAGCTTAATGATTGACTAAATATTGACTTGAATCTATAATTTAAATGGTGAGATTAAAACGTTTAAAAATAAATATTTGACTTTTGATGCTCACATTTGATTGCACAGCGAGCACGTAAACATATTCTTGTGTTTACTACATTGTATGTGCTTTTTCCATAAACATTTAGTCTTAATGCATTTGGTACACACGGGGCACTTGTTTGGAAATCCCAAAACCAACTCGGCGCAATTCAATAGCTTTTTCATTTCACTTTTCAAGGAATATGTAATTGGGGACAAAACATAATTTGGCGTTTTCACGTCAGCATACTCGACAGCAGTTTTGGTATTCTTCCAATTTGGTGAATTGATGTATAGGTATGATGTTTGTTTCCTCAAACATTGCCTGGTATGACTTAATTTTTTGTTACTTTTGCAAGCGTCCATTGTAGTCCACAAAATGAAAATTCTTTCCACGTGCTCACTTGCCTGGGTAATGGCATTCATATATTTTATTCCTGGAATTTTTTTCAAAGTTCCGAAAGGTTTTTGGCATTCTCTCTCTCAACTACGGGTCTTGGTGGCTCTAGAAGTCTCTTTATTGACATGGCAGTTCTTGTTTCACTCTTTCTAAATCTTGCACCGTTTGCGGCGGTTCAATGCCCAGTTTACTTCTGTACCATTTGGTTATGTTTGCGATCATCTCTTATTGGCCCGACACGAATTAGCGTGTAAAACTTTAAAACATTCGTACTTTATATCCACAATAATAATAGCAAAGTGCACAAAGTCATGTGGGCAAATCATAGATCGTGGTATGAAATTGGAAATTTAAGGACGTTCGAGGATTCCGCTGTTCAAATGACCATGTCTACTTAAGCCACGATAGTAAATGCCAATCATTCTCATTACCTGTATCATTCTTTGGTTCATCTCCCAAACTCCATTAATTTTTTTGCATACATCGCACAGATATTGCTTGTTTTGTAATCTTCCGAACTTGTACATTTTAGGTAATAATTTTAAAAGGGTGCAAATTTTCTTAATTTATTTAATATATTTGTTAAAAACTTTTTCAACTCGTCCTTAACTTGAAAATTCCCAAAATAGCAGAAGTATTAGCTGAATTCATTAAAAAATGACTCCGAAGTATTTGGCATTGTCTCCAAATGGTAGGCTTACTCCATTGATTTGAGGAGTGATAAGGTTAGGAATTTTGTATCTCCTGGTGAAGAGTACTTGTTCTGGTTTGTCTGGTTTTACACCCAGACCACAAGATGTCAGTCCGGTCTGCATGAGGTCACACAGCGTCTGTGGGAAGATTCCACATTTAAAAATTGCAATGTCGTCCGCGTATTCCACGTGTAGTTTATATTCAGTTTTTTTCTTTTTTAAATATTGTTAAGTTTTCCCTCTTAAAGCATCTCCAATTTTGGGAATTTCTTTCATATCAAGATACACTTGAAATTTTTCTTAGCAGAATTGCTTGAAACATTTTCAGTCTTTTTTTTGCGGCTTCTTGCACATGTAATGATGTTCTGCTTTAGGAAAGTTATCTTTCGTTTATTTTTGAATATTTTATTCTAACATTTTTGCGGCTTACTGCATCCCTGCTTGATGATTTTTTCAACCAGACTTTTAGTTATGTCGGAGTCTTTCCAGATTGATAAGCTTGCTTGCTGAATCCGTCACTTTTATTTGGACACTCGACACTTGCTTTGCTTAATTTGTCTTGATTGCAGCAACCTTGTCATGTGCTGAAAATACCTTCCTACACTCACAGCTGGGGGTATTAAAACGAACTGTTTCTGAACCACTTACACCATGATTTGCTGACGTTCCTGCTTCAAGATTTTTCAACCAGACTTTTTACTTATGTCTAGTCTTTTCTGATTGGTAAACTTGCCAAATTCGGATATTACTGTTGGCCGGTCCTTTCTTCTGTGTAACTTTGTACACAAATTATGTGATCTCCTACATTATCCTAATCATTTTATTTCATTCAGACTTTCCAAGCCAGGATACTTAACAACATCTGAGCTTCGTTATATCGGCCAATTTTGTTTGGCGTTTTCATGTATGTGGTTATGGAGGGCTGATAAGTCTTGGTCAGCATACTGATATGTCCTTTAGTTTATTAACTGGCAGGCACTTGTCCAGTTTTGAATAAATCTCGCTCCACCTGCACCGTATTTATGAGAAAACGCACAAAACGTTCCATTTCCTTATAACTGCTTCTTTTTTTTTTGGCCCGATATTTGCATTACTACCGCTTGACGGTCTCGGCCTCTGTTATAAATGCCCTCGAAGAAGCGACTCTGCTTTGTGCGAATTTTCTTAATTTATTTAAATTCTTTTCTAACAATTGATCATTCCATGCACTGAACTTCGCTCTCGTTCGTCATATATTCCCACCAGGGTGACTAAGCCGGTCAAACAAATTCGGCAATTTATTTCAATATTTTTTTTATTGAAACGAAAGGCATTCTGAGCATCTAAATTACGGAACAAGCTAATCTGCTGCGGCAATGAATCCTGGCAATTGATCTGTCTCTCTTTTTTTCCTTCCAGTGACTTGCGCTCACGTTCGTCATATATTCCCACCAGTGTGACCAAGCAGGCTAAACAAATACGGCAGAGACTCATGCTCAATAATATTATTGAGCTTCCCTTTCCTGTATTTTGGAACTTTTTATGCTTATATATAACTCCCAAGGTCAATATGTTGAGCAATGTGTGCATTTAAATGATCGCTTTCTCAATTTTTATAAATTCATCACTAAATGTTTTTGTGTCGCGTAGGGGGGGTGAAAAATCTCCAAACTTGGGGGTGCGTCTTTGGGTTGGGGGTGATTAATATTCACCAAAAAATACGTTTGTTCTTTCTTTCTTCAGTTTCAATAACAGTGGGGGAGGAGTTTATTGCTTCATTGCAGTTCATGGAGATGAGTATTTGAGTCGTTACAAATTAACTTATATCTACCAACTATGATAAGGACATATTTGGGACGGGGGAAATGAAACATTGACTCTTCGTATCAACATTCCGGCCCCCTTGCACTCGTTGCAACATTTCGCCTTCATGGGAGTTCAATAGGGTAGCCGAGATTCTGCTCACGCCAGACAAGGTCCAGCCAAAGACTGTAAATCTCCGCTCCGAGGATGATTGCCACCATACTCGGGCGGCAGAACTTGTCGTCCGCCAACGTTATATGGTCGAACTTGTCTTTTACTCTAGCGTCGATCGCTGTGCTTGGAGTGCGCATATGGAGGTCTGGACCAGTCTTGAAGACCACCTCCAGCCGAAACTTCTTATACATTATGGACCGGAGCACTGCTGCGCACGCCTGTTCATCCCCTATCTGAACATTCTTTAGGTGGAACTCTCGAGCCATCGAGGCGTTAAAGGGTCTATCAATGCCCGAGTTTTGTATGTTGTGGCTCCATTGTCCATCACCACCGCCGCAGTTGGCAGCACTTGTGGGTTGCGGTGCTGGCGCAGTGTGGTCAAGGATGGAGACTGGAATGGCGTGGAGGTCTGGGAGCGTGGTCGTTGGATCGTAGATGCTGGCGATGCTCGTGGAGACGGGTTTCTTGGAGATGGCTCGCGTATGTGGAGAAACGTATGGTGGTCGCTGTCACACAGGCGACATTTGTCTCCACTGCGACATGAGCGCTCCGAGTGCTAAGCACTGCTCTCATTCGCTTCTCTGCACCCCAATCGCAAGAAACGCCTGCACCGCTTCAGTGGATGGATGCCTCGGCAACGGTAGGAGTCAATACCTCGAGAACATCTGCGATCAACGGCCTCTTCGGGCTTGCGCGGACGTGGTGCCATTATTGTTAGGATACTATAGAAGGAAAATAATGAAGTTGATGGTTTAGATCAGGCATGCCCAAAAGCAGCAAACGACAGAGCACTCACTAATACTCACAAAGATAAGCACCAATACCAATAATGAAATTGTTGTTGGTCAGTTTGCTTGCGCTCGCAAACGCCAATCAAAGAAGAGAACAATAGCATACACACGAAATCGTTAGCGTTTGTGTCGTTTTGTATGCCTCGCGCCCTGCATGTATCGATCATTGATTTCCTATCTTTGGTGGAATTACAATAACAAAACGTACCCAAAGAGCATACGGCTGGGCATCGCTGGTTTAGATGATGTCGTTAATGAAGGTGACGAATTACGAAAGACGAAGATAGAAGAGTAGCTTAAGCGGAGAAAGAAGTTAATTCGTTTTTTCCTCAGTTGGAAGAAAAATCAGTTTAACTATAGGTCTTCTTATAATACCACGCGCCGTACGTATATCGACCACGCGAACGTTCTCGTCTGCGCCAGAATATGCGATTTTAATAGCAATTTTGTACTTAAAACCGGTTTTAAATCGAGAAATAAGAAAAATATCGCTGGTATCAAAATACTCATTTTATTAGCACGACTGCCGATATCTGAAGTTGCAATAACAATAGCTACTTTGGTATAACCGGCCACTAAATAGGTATAGATAGCAATCTACATTGTCATTCTATCATTTTATTCTCCCCACACGCATGAAATACTTGCTACTTTATCAGCGCAAGTTCATAGCAAATACGGAACTAGAAATACCAATATATGTGGAACAGTTACAGATAATTCATTCACTTTGTAAAGCATTTATAGCGTACAGTATTTAGAAGAGTCCGATTTAAAAATAATAAACCTGTATAGTTCAGCTGTTGCTGAAATTATTTTGCCAAGGCACTTTGGATGTGCATCACACATTTTGAACTTAGTTGTCACGAAAGATGCTGAACAGAGGCTCTACAATTCTTCCTTAACAAAAGTAACGGCAATTTGAAATGCTGATAACAGATCTACAGTAACCGCAGATGAAGTTAAGAAAATTTATAAGCTTCAGTGTAACAGTTTTCATGCCTTCATGGCATAATGTTACTGACATTTTCGCTAATATGGTTTTCACACTGAGCACATCTTTGGGGAACGAATGGAATTTTTGAAAGATGTGAAACACCGATTCACACTGGCCACATCCAACATCCACCATCCATTGGCAATGTGCTTAGTTTGCAAACAAAGAAAGAAAAAGTGTGCAAATTGTATGAAATTATGTATGAATTGACAATTGTTTTATCTGTAGCGCAACAACAATATTAATTGTTACAAAAACTTATAGTGGTGCTGGATTCAAGTGAACCAATCGAAGAATTCAACGACGAGGAAATGTTTGCATGGCTTTCTAATTCCAAATGCTACTAAAATCGTGAGAGACAAATTACTGAAAATTGGAAGATCACTTCATGTGAAGTCCGGGAACAACCACATCGAAACAATACTTCTGCAGAGTTTAGTTTCAGCAGATCAGATCCGCTATAGCAAATAATTGTGTCAATAGAAGCCAATAAAAACATCAAGTCAAAATTTTATTGTATTTTTAATTCATTTTATTTTCAGCTAAATATCGCACTGGTGGCTATCATTGAGGTCGAACTAGTCGTATCAGAATCCATCTCTGCAAAGAACTCACTATATTAATAAATTGGAAACAATCAAGTTATTTGATTAAACTGTCTGGCATTATCCCAAGAACGAGTGCAGCTTCTCGTTGAATGGAGGCTCACCGCTCACTTTATTTGTGTGAATATTGCAACTTATTCATAGCCAAGTAAAATACTTACTTGTACTTTTTGGACAGTATGTCTACCTTTGTACAAACATTCGACCAGGCAATGCCCATGCTGTCCTGAATGGACTGGGCCATCTCCGTGTACACATGGGAGCTCTTCCTGGCCCTCCGCAAGCAATCAATATTCTCCTGCCGCAAGTCAAATAAGCAGGTTCTCCATCTCTGCAAACCATTTCCTTTTTTACCGGCTCCAAGGAAAAAAAATTGTAAAAGTACAGAAATATGAACAAATATGCCAATTTATCAAACATACCAGCTGCTGCTGGCTTCGACATTTATCTTATTCCAAACATTTTTGTCAATCATTGTTTCCATTTTCACTTTGATTTCCAACTTTTTCACAGTGAATGACAAATTTTTAGTGTTGCATTTGAAAACCATCGGCTGAAAATGAAGTCGAACAGTGTAAGATAGGAACATTCATCGTGGATGTTGAAATGGATGAGAATATTTCGGCACGGCAAAACTTTACGGCACATCCAGCCAATGGATGGTGGATGTGGGATGTAGCCCAATGTGAATAGGCTATAAAAGGCTATTGATCTTTTGCAGGGCGAATCACTTTGTTATTAAGGATTTTTCTGCCAAAATTTACTTCTAGTAATACATAAACTTAAATGCTTGAATAATTTTAAATATTGTGATCCACTTAAAGATGCTCTTAAAAAATGAGTTTTAACACGATTTTCTTTATTTTTAAACCTAATGAGTGCATACTCGCCGTAACAAACTTGGGCTTTCTGTATTAAAAATGTCCAGTTTCGCTTAATTTTGTTTAATTTTTCTATTTTTTATGTGTTTTCGGTTTGTCGTGTCGTGTTGAAAAATTACAGAAAAAAAGATCCATTTTGGAGCATTTGCTCCAAAAGTGGCAACCGTGGTTATGGGCATATCCCGTGCGAGTATTATTAGACCATCTTGGGCGGTAAGACTGCTCCACGCGACTATTTTCAATCGTTTTCCCAACTAAATTCAACTCTCAGCTGTCAAACCAGTGTGACCGTTTGACCTCTGCTGGCAATTTGCTGCCGAATGTAGGTATTTTGGCACTAAACGGTCACACTAGACACACTTCAATCGTAATAAATTTGTCAAATTCCGTCTTTAGCTGATCTAAGCAAGCTTTTCATTTAAACGCAAAACAAGTGCAAATCAAATTCATATTTGTCTACTTAATTCAGTCCAATTGTATTTCAACTAAAAAACAGTTTCATCCAATCTTGAAACCTTTCCATTGCCTGACGCCTGGCGAATTTCATCACAACAACAAAATGTTGCGACTTGCCCTGACCAGATCCAACTGTTTCTTGGGCCAATCATCCCAAGTGCTGTCCAAGCCCAACAATTTGGTAGTGAATACTGTACGCAATTATGCACGCGGTCCGGTGCGTACTCGTGGAGCTCCGTTGGAGCAGCAAACACAAGTGGCACGTACACCCACATCCTCACTTAAGGAGAAACTGATGGGGCCACCCAGTGCCAATGGTGAGTAACAACACACGAGTCTTGTGTAATTGTTTATTATGATAAATGTTGCTTTACAGCCTATTCCATGGGTAAGGGTGCCGTTGCTGGAGCTGCTGTGGTGGGCATGGGTGCACTTTGCTACTATGGTATTGGCTTGGGCAAACATACCAGCATTGCGGATAATGCTATGTAAGTTAATTGCAAATTCGTTTCAGTTTCAACTTGATGATTTCATTGGTTTTCCACAGCATGTGGCCACAATATGTCAAGGATCGTATACACAGTACTTATGGCTTCTTTGGTGGCTCCTGTATTTTAACCGCAGCCTCAGCAGCTGCTGTTTTTCGTTCGCCTCGTCTGCTCTCATTGGCCTCGCGTGGCGGCATGTTGGTAAGTGCTGACCCACAATCTTGTCTCTCTCCACACACACACACAAAACACTTTTTCTTCACTTCATTCTAAACAGTGGACTTTCGCCTCACTGGCTCTGGTCATTGGCAGCGGAGCCATGGCCCGTGCGATAGAGTATCAACCCGGTTTGGGTCCCAAACATTTGGCCTGGGCCTTGCATTGTGCCATCTTGGGCGGTGTTATTGCACCATTGTGCTTCCTAGGCGGTCCGATTTTAACACGCGCTGCTCTCTATACGGGTGGCATTGTTGGTGGCCTATCCACAATTGCGGTATGTGCTCCAAATGATAAATTCCTCTACATGGGTGGACCATTGGCCATTGGTCTGGGCTTGGTGTTTGCCTCTTCGTTGGCTTCCATGTGGCTGCCGCCCACCACAGCTTTGGGTGCTGGTAAGTGGAATCTTAAATACAAAATTGTGGGATTTTTCCATGATATATTTTGATTGGTTCATTTCTAGGTCTGGCCTCAATGTCTCTGTATGGTGGACTGGTACTATTTAGCGGTTTTTTGCTTTACGACACACAACGTTTGGTGCGCAAGGCTGAAACGCATCCTCAGTACAGTTATGCTCCCTTCGATCCTATCAATGCGTAAGTTTCGTTTTTTTTGTAAAGGAAATTCTTCCACTAAGATTTTATATATATTATATATATTTGCAGTTCGATGTCGATCTATATGGATGTATTGAATATTTTTATACGAATTGCCACCATTATGGGCGGTCAGCGAAGAAAGTAAATCAGCTTGGTCTGATTTTGAATTAAGCTATGTGATGCAACTTAAAACACTTATGATACATATATAAAAATTATTTAAATAAATTGATATTCAGTTCAGAAAGGAAATTGAAAATATTGTGGAAAACTTGCTACTTAAAACGCTTATGATACATATTAAGGCTACAAAGCGGTAGAATCGGTTGTAAATCTATTACCTGTACACCGAACCTCCTCTGTTTGGAAAAGGAATTGGTTTAGAGAAACTACCTGAGTCGATTTTGAAAGACTATACTTATTTCTACTTGTTTTCGAGTATGAAACAGTTTCAGCTTAATATTATTAATCTCAAGGGATACCATATTATTCAGGCTTCTTGGCCTGGAAACACAAAACGGCGGAGAGCAGCTTGTGTCAGATCCTCGCGGTACTTGGAACTGATCAACAGGTTCTTCGGCTTTTTCAGGGAGCGTCTAGGGCCAGACTTGAAGTCAACACGCACAATGTTCTGACCATATTTTCCCTTCTTCAGCACGGCACTAAAACCCTTCTTATCGCCAGCTGGGACGACGGAAATGGTCTTCTTGTGCACAACACTGCTGTAGCGGTAAGAGCTGACATTGGTCAAGTTGTTGGGCTCTGTCCCACCTAGCATTTGTAAGATCATTAGGTGATTCCTCACCTTGTTGAGTCTTTTTCGAGCCCATTTGATGATTAAAAAGAGATTAAGTTTCATGTGCGATTTAAGGAAGACTCGAAAATGACTCATGCATTTGCTCAAAATGTGATTCATTAAAAAACGACTCGAAAAAGACTCGAAAATGTGTCGAAACTGATCAGAAAAACGGGCTAGGGTACCATTTTCTCCCGACAAAAGTATCATTTATGATCAGAAAACGAGCGCATTTATGACTATTTTAATCAGACTGAGGACTCGAAAAAGACTCGAGTGTGATCAGAAATTTCATAAAATGCTTGCTGGGGTGCTGATCACGTCTCTTCAACAAGAAGGCATTGTTGTTGCAAATGATCATCCATTTGAGGTGTGAAGAGGTTGTCATCTCAGATCTTTTTCGTTGAAAGACCAGCAGGGTCTAAAACAGGGGCCTGCAAAACACACATGCTCATTTTGGCGTTGCGTGTGTGTGTTTAACAACGGGAGAGCGCGCTCATTTAGCATTTCTTTGTTGTTGCAAAAGAGAGCTGTATAAACACGTAAACTATCGGTGTGTCGACGTCGCAGCCGCAGAGCGAAGTCGTATACACTTCAGATAGGGAGGCGCCGGACTCTGGTCTAAAATCATTTTTAAATTCGGGGGAAATTAAGCAAGAGTTAAGTTGTTACATGATTGATACCATCGTTCATAATTCATAGCTAATTGATAAACATATCAAATAGTTCCCTTAATTACATGCGTTATCTTTACCAGAAATAAATGAAATTCATCGAAAACCGAAGCAAAAAAGCTTCAATGAATTGAAATGCTGTGAACCAAGGTTTGATAAGTTAAGGTACCGAACCTTATACTTCATATTGACCGAAACATATGCAGAATATTATGGCGGGTAGAGGAGATATTTAAATAGATTCACATTGAGTTCAAATTGGAAAAAGCAAGGCTGCAAAACGGTCCTAAACCGAACCCCAAAGAACTGGTTTGGTTCGAGTTTTCCGGGTTCCTCGAACCGGACTATGAACCGCACCCTTCAAATACTTGAGCCCCCGAGCCTGAACGCGAACCGCAGCCCCTGTATACAAAAAAAAGGGTTCGGCTCACACAATTATTTAAGTCAATTTCTTAAGATCTTTTCTAGTTTTATAATAACTGTCAGTGTGGGTTGGCAATACTCTGTCGCAATGGTTTGATACGAATCTTGGAGTTTCGCACTCTATGTTAATGCTATTGCAGAAGATCTTCCCGGTGGTGTGCAAATGGTCCAATTCGCAGACAGCCTAGAAATGCTTTATACCATAATACATGCAACATATATGTAGATATTGCCAAAAATTGAGTCCCTAGATTAATACTATAAAGTCGAAAGTTATGATAGTTCGATCGGTCAGGGGGTCTGGCACGCGACGAACATTGGAGCCTCGACGGAACACTGTTGCACCGATTAACGGAATTTAAATCAAGGCTGTAAGCTGGTCCTGTACCGAACCCTAAATTACCGGTTCGGTTCGGGTTTTCCGGATTCCGAACCATTCAAATATTTGAACCCCCGAACCTGAACCCGAACCGAGCCCCTGTCCCCTGTATACAAAAACAGGGTTCGGTTCAAACAATCATTTAAGTCAATTTCTTAAGATCTTTTCTAGTTTTCTCAATATTATGAGCGAAAAATCTTTTAATAGTAAAGTTCAGAATCGCTTTAGATGATAATTAAAAATGATTTTTAAAAATCCAAATCCGTATTGAAATTTCGAGAAGAAAGAAAAACATAAGTATACTTGCAAAAGGGGAAAGCAAAGCAAATTTGAAAGATCATTTTAACAAGAAGGGCGATTCTTGTTCTCCTTGAGTCCTTTTTAAGCTCTTTTGAAGATTAAAGAGATTCAATTCATGTTTAATTTAAAGAAGACTCTGAAATGACTCAAAACGTAATTTTTTTAAATACGACTATAAAAAATTCGCAAATTATTAGAAATATGACTCGAAATGGAGTCAAAACTGATGAGAAAAACGGGCTATAAACAACTCTTAAAGAAGATTCTCGGCTTGGGCACCATTTTCTCCCGACAAAACTAATATTTATGACTATTTTAATCAGACAGAGGACTCAATAAAGACTCAAATGTGATCAGAAATTTCATAAAATTACCAAAATTCAAAGACCAGGAACTTTTGAAAGACTTTTTAGAACACCTGTGAATGATAACTAGACATCGGATTTTATGCACTTTTTTTAATGAAGGTTGATTGAGTTAAAAATTTGGAATTATGCTAATTTAATAACCCACTTTCCATTGGAAACTCCATATTCAATATATGCAAATTTGCAAAATATGTAATTGTATAAAAATGTAAAAAAATGGCGAAATTTACCAAAATTATCATTCTTGAGCTTAGATTATTATAAAGAAAATATAGTTGGCATGTATAGACGGTTAAATGGAAGTTGTAGACCGAGTAAATGAAAGGTGTACCTTGAAAGTTCTAAAATATTGGAAAATTTCTAAATTGTTCATTAATTTAGATTTTTATGAAGATTTTATGGACGGCTAGAGTACACGGGTAAATAAAGCAGAAATTTCAAAATTTGCCAAATTTTCAAAGGACCTAAGATAACTATGAAGGTTGAATAGATGGCAATTGAAGACGCGTATAGACCAAAAACCGCGAAATTTGTCAAATTTTCATTTGAGTATTTACGAAAGCGCAGGCGTTGGTAAATAAAAGGCGTCGATTAAACATTTCAAAATTTGCCAATTTTTCATATGATCAAAGATTATATGAAGTCTTAATGGACGGCAATAGTTGATGGGTAAATATAGGAAGTTCAGATCGAACTGTTCAAAAAAATCGCGAAATTTTCAAAATTATTATTTGAGTTTTGATTTTTCGCGAAATTTGCAAATTTTATTAGTATTGGAAATCATTAAGATGTGATAAATGGTAAATTTTGAACGCGTAAATGGTTAAATCCAACGGTCCAAAAAGTTGCGAAATTTATAATGTAGACAGGTAAATTGACGGGTCAAGATCAGATTAGTTCAGATTATCATGAAGATTTAATAGATGGCCATTAAATTAGGGTAAATAGGAGGTGTCGGTCAATTGGTTTAAAGAAATTTTAACGTTTGCGACATTCTTATATGAGTTTAGATTGACGCGAAGACGGGTTTATCGACGGGTAAATAGGAGGTGAAGATCATACGAACCAAAAACTCGTGAAATTAGAAAAAAAAAATTTAACGAGTTTAGATTATCATTAAGATTTGATAGATGGCAACTGTATATTAAGCTTCACTTCTTCGTATTGTGTTTAAAATTCTAAAGGGGGCGCAGCAACGCACGCCGGATGCCTTTTATGTAAATATGTATTGCCAAACAGTTTGATGGCAAATCTCTTAGCCATTTTTGAATTAAAAGTGTGCTTTTATCACTCATTTTCGGCATTTTAATTGATTACAAGTTGAATTGGTGACGTTAAGTTACAATTTCCAACAGATTTGCAACAAAAAGCAGAAAATGTTTAGCACAGAATTCTTATGTAATTTCATAAAAAAAAAGGTTTTTTGCATATTCTGCATATTTTGCATATTTTTTAATGCAAATATGGGCAATTTCTTAAATGTCGAATGCGACATTCGTACGCAGTCAAAGGGAAGAAAACATACGCCAAAACATTATTTTATTTTGACAAAAGGCGAAACTTATAGCTCTTGATTAGCACTATAATTGGTGCAAAAGTTGATTTTGTTCGTTTTCAAGATAATTACAAAAAACCAATCACAAAGTTCCTCATGGTTTCTTGTGCATTCTTTTTTGACCATTTGTACTCTCAGAAAGATTTTAGATAGCAAAAGTAAAAGAAATCTAAAGTCACTTTTATCAAAAAAAAAAAAGTGCAAAATTAATGTCCAAATTAGAAAAATTGAGCTAGCGCGGCCGTAAATCCGAATATTTCGAAATGGGTTATGTATAAATGTAAGATTGGCTTTTATTAGTTCAATTTGACTGTTTCCTCATGAAAATTTGATAAAACATAGTGCTTTTAACCACTTTTAAGTTTTTGGCTGCGGTTGACATTTCTGTGGAAATGCTCATATGCAATTTATGCAAAATTTTTTTAGCGGACTTAGATCATTGATCAATAAAAATAAGATGTGTGCAATCAGAACTTAAGTCGGACATGCGGTTCAAAATATGCAAAATCCGATGTCTAATGATAACAATTAGGAATGTGGTCCAGTTGACTTGACGACTCAAATACTTAGCTTGGTAATCTGGACGCGTTCTCCTGATCAAATATGTGTATAAATAATGACTATTTAACAATCTATTTCGATTTGATTAGTACAGTCGAACCGAACCTTAGACTTTATCACGGGTTGGAACCTGTGGACCGAACCTTCTTCAAAATATTACCTTAGTTCCCTTGCCTTAGTTCAGAGGTAACCTAGACAGAAAAAAGATAAATACGTATTTTCCAGTCCATTGAGCACCTTGCCATGTGAAAGGTCAGTCAGAGATTAAGGCAATGCTTGCGACTTAAATCGCCAAGGAAGTAAAAAAGTACTAAAAAGTAAAAAGTTGCTTTACAGAAGCTGTATCGCCTGCATTAGTTTTACCATCTCTATGTAAAGCTGCCAGATAGATAGATAGAAACGATAGAACTTAGAGCCCGTTGCGATAACCAATTGCTTGTCAATGTGAAATTTAAGTTTAGTTACTTTTGTTTAAATTCACTTCTCCCGTCCCGTTCGGTGAAAGCACAACACTAATACAAACACTAAGAATACAACAACTTATTGGTAAATGCAATCAAACTGCTAAAGAGTATCATCATCTCACTGAAATTACTTTGCAGGCTCGCAGGACAATCGGTCGTACATATTCAACAGGGGCAAATTCGCCGCCGACACCTGCGACAGGTAAGCCGCACCCAAAAAAAAAAAAAAAAACAAGAAAAGCCGGCAAAACGTAAATCGATTATGTTTTTCATTTATTTTTAGTCACAATTGCGAATCTTGCAGCGACAAGTGCTCAAACTCAACCCGACGACGACGACGACGACATGGAGCGACGCTATCTGAAGAATCCTTTTGCCGATTTTGTGGGCGGCGAGAATACGCCCTTTGCCAGCGATGAGGAGCATATTAAAAACCTTATCTGCACCTATGTGGATGCCATACTGGAGCACTGTCATCCCAATAGCGATGAGGAGGATAATCGTGGTGATTTGTATGTGGGCAATGCCGGTATAGCGTTTATGTTTTGGAAATTGGCCAGCTGTGAGCAGACCAGGGAACTGTATCCGGCACTGGAGCACGCCTCGGCGTTTATACGCAATGCCAAGGCGAATGCCAAACGTTATAAGAAACGCTCAGCGGAACGTTACTCTTTCCTCTGTGGCAATGCCGGGATCTATGCCGTTTCGGCGGCCATCTCGCAGGCAATAAAGGATACCGAAGAGTTGTCCAATGATTTGGCCAATTTCAAATCTGGTATACCCTGCAGCAAGGAGTTTATGCACACCAAATATGGCTGCGATGAGGTACTGGTGGGTCGAGCCGGCTATCTATCCGGTTGCTATTGGCTGAACGATGTGCTGCCGGAGAAGAAGATAACGGATGATGATTTGGTGTCCATATGCCAACTGATAGTGACCAGCGGCAGGGAGTATAGCAAGATTAACAACTCACCGTTGCCATTGATGTATCAGTACCATGGTACCGAGTATTTGGGTGCGGCCCATGGTGTGTGTGCCATTTTGCATATGCTTCTGGATGGTCCCTGGTTCCGTACGGTGCCGATATCAGCGCCAGCCGCTGAATTGCGTGACATTAAGCGTTCCATTGATTTCTTTTTGGAGCTGCAGGACAACGAGGGCAATTTCCCGGTGGCTTTGGAGGATTTGCGTTCGGGACGGGATAAACGTTTAGTGCACTGGTGTCACGGGGCACCCGGTGCTGTTTATGTGCTGGCCAAGGCATATTTGATATTCAAAGAGGAGAAATATTTACTGTCGCTGCGCCGCTCTGCCGATTTGGTCTGGAAGAAGGGATTCCTGCGCAAGGGACCGGGCATTTGTCATGGTGTGGCCGGCAATGGTTATGTATTTTTGCTACTCTTTCGCCTGACCAACGAAATGAAGTACCTGTATAGAGCGCACAAGTTTATGGAGCTGCTGACGAATTCGGAATTTAAGCAGCGGGCCCGTGTGCCAGATCGTCCGCACAGTCTGTACGAGGGTGTGGCGGGTACGGTGTGCTTTTTGGTAGACCTACTGGAGCCGGAGCAAGCCTATTTTCCGTTTATGGATGTATTTCATTAAGTGAGATCGAACGAACGAGCGCGCGCTCGATCAGCTCAAATCAGGGAGTTCTTCATTAACCATTTCTAGTCATCATTTCTTTTGAGTTTTGTCCCTCGTTTGTTGTTGCCTTCACTTCACATTTGCGTTAACCACAAAATTATGGAGCTAGGTTGATCTCAGATCTCTATTGAACGCAGGAATTGTTCGCAATCATTCTCATATCAAAATTCTCTGTGCTTTAAGCTAAGCAATTAAACAAAACGAAAAAAAAAAACAAAAATATAAAACATAAATACAACTTATATATATATATATACATATACATATATTAATTATACAATACATTATATATATTTATATACATACTTACAAGACATACATTGATACTTACATACTTATACATCTTATACATACATAGTGTGCTTTATACCCTACGAGTAATCCAACCCTGAAGAGCTCTAAATTCTATTGTCAATAAAAACAAAATCAAAAAAAAACAAACCAAATCAATAAAAAAAGATGATTGAAAAAAAGGAAATAGATAGTGGGGTAACGTAGGAAGTGCTTTTAAAGACCTCTTTATCCGGCTCGAAGGACCATATATATACATGGCGATTTACTTTTGTACAATCAGAGGAAAGTCTTCCACGGGGGAAGAGTCGCTGTAACCGTTCCAAAGTAACTACCAGAACAAACAATCAATCAATTTATAAGTCGTCGAATACGTTTATAATTAAAGCTGAAAGCCTCTTAAACTTCGAAAGGTTTAGGTTCTAAGTTTAAAACTTCGAAAGGTTTAGGTTCTATATTTAAAACTTATTCAACAAACATGTCAAATTGAAAACAAAAAGAATTACTTCTTCCAAGTTAACCTAGTAAATTCTCACCCATACTGGCTCATTAAAATTATGTGCCTAGAATTTCTTAAAATTCCAAATATACTGTGACAAACTTACTAGTTCAAATTTATAATTTTAAGTACTGATAAGATTTTTACTATATAGCAAGGCAGCAAACCTATCAAATTTTAATGAAGGTACAGTAGGGAGTTGTAAGGAGTAATGTTCGGTTGGCGGACCGTCTCCTGTACATATCGAACTCAGTGTTTTGGTTTGATTATGGGTTTATAGTTAAAGGGTGATTTTTTAAGCGTTTGTTTTTTGAAAATTTAAAAAAAAACGAGAATGCCAAAGCAAACTTCGTCTGTGCCAAAGTTTTTATACCCTTGCAAATGCTGTTTATGAAATGTCTCAATTTAAGAACGCTTACATAAAAATCAGAAATTTTTCTAACCAAAACCCATTTTCCGACAGATGAACAACATCTGATTTCGACCAAATTATCCTTTAGATGATGGGCCGGCAAAACACACATGCTCATTTTGGCTTTGCTTGTGTGTGTGTTTAGACACGCGAGAGCGCGCTCACTTAACACTTCTTTGTTGTTGCAAAAGAGAGCAGTATAAGCTCGTATACTGTCAGTGTGTCGACGTCGCTGCTGCAGAGCGCTGTTGTATACACTTCAGACTGAGACGTGCCGGGCTCTGCTTTAGATAGTTGACAGATTTTTGCCTCTACTTACGGTCTAAAACTTAGACATATTTTTGTTGTCACACATAAGATATGATATCACTACAAGGTCACTAAACTTATGCTTCAGCATTTTGTTGCATTCTCCAAGTGGTATATTTAATGTCACAAAATTCAAATTCAAAACGAACTTTACGCCCTTGGGCTCAGAAAAGTTCTGAGCTATATTTGTCAGTTCTGATCAAAATTTTTCATATTTTGTCATCATTCAATAAACTTTGAAATCAGGAATCTACAAAAACGTAGGCTATTATGGGTGCCAAGCTTAACACTAAATCTATACCATTATCTAAAATGTTTGAATAAGACCGCATTGTTTTATGCTGACGATTATCCTAAAAAATCTAGAAATCACTGATCAATAGTTGAAAAGTCAATGATCCGAAATCTTAAGTTCGGCGCAAGTTTAGGTTTAATTATTTTTTCACACTTGTTTCGGTTCACAGTGGCAAATGTGTTGGTTCGGTTAGAAGCCCGTTTGCAGCCCTGCTTTTAGTTTGTAAGGAGCTTTAAATATTATAAGTACAAAATACTCTTCGCTGAATTCGAATAAATACTAAAGTCTTTAAGCAAAATAAGATTACATAAAATACAGTGTTTGGAAGTACCTAGGTACATACCTAGATACAAATTTTGTGAACCTTTTACCTTACCTCGGTATTTTCAAATTCGAGCACCTTTTACCTTACCTAGGTCTTAATTTTCATTTACCTTGTTAATAGGTAAGGTACTAGGTATTTTCCGTACGTGATTTTTTTGGCTCCCATTACATTACAGCCGAAATGCTGCTGCGCTCTGCCATATTAAAATTAAAAGTATCAGCGACCTGTTTGTGGCTTTAACTGGATGTCGGGTAAACACTCCGTAGCTAAAGTTTATAGCAAATACGGACTTCCAAAGGTTAAACAGTTACAGAAAATGTATCCAACTTCTAAGAGGCAATTTTTTAAGAAAACACGGGAAGCCTGAGTTTTTAGAAGAGTCTGATTTAAATGTAATAGAGCGCGATAGTTCAGCTGCTCTTAAAAAAAAGATTTTAAGCGATTTTATTTTTTTTATAACTTGACTTTAAGCGAGGCAAAGAACTAAGCTTTAAATTGAAGTAGATTCGAAATAACTACCACAAAATTGTAACTGTTTTAACGATTGGCTTGATAAAAAAAATTACGGAAAATTTGGAATCAGTCAATAAGAGTTCAAATACTTTTACGATACCAATAATGGAAGATTGGATGAAACTGAGAATTGTTCTAAAAATTCCAATATTGCATTGGAATTCTTAACTTATCTTACCGATTATAGCAAATCTTTTGAATCTATACTTAAGTTTAAAAATAATTGAAATGTTTTTTATAAGTATTATACCATTTTGCATAGCTCTTCCCCTATTAAATGAGGCATACACCAAAAAGAAATAGAATAGGTGACGAAATATTCAAAATTCTTGCTATATTAAAAAAGCGAGATGGTATTTAAGAAACATTTTAATAAAATAACATTATATAAAATCAAAATATTCAATTCTTAGACCTTATATTTGGATTTAAGCCCGTACAGTTCATATTTATTACTAATATAAATTGATGAACCATGCTTTTTAATTTAAAAGTACCTTTTTTGCACCTTTTCCTTTACCTAGGTACTGGGAATTCCAGATACCGTTTACTTTACCTAGGTATATTTTTTTACATTTACCTTCTATCTTACCTAGGTAAGAAACTTGGGTA